>JAAMXS010003540.1:0-17451 GCA_019693525.1 Cylindrotheca fusiformis | reverse complement strand
CATGTACATTGTTGAGACTGTTCTTGGCAATCTTTAGCATCAATTCTTCGTCATCATTCTTCAAACTGGCGGCGTGTTCCATCCAAATTTCTATTATTTGACATTGATAATGAACCGCCGAATGATCACTTATATGATGTTCCATCCAATGATGCATAGTGATAAACTCTGTTTCCAAGAGTTTCATTGTCAATTCATCGTGATTGCTACGAGAGGATGCTGTTGTTGTTGTTGTATTGGGAACAATATGGAAACATTCCAACGACCATAAATAACGACGATGGGTCCATGCATAATAATTTTTGGGATATTGTTCGGCCACTTTGGTACAAATATCAATCTCATCTTGAATGATTTGATAATAATAAGAAAGGGGGGTTGTCGTCGTCGTTGTTGTTGTTGGTTGCCCATTCGCAGCAACAGTAGCAGAAGAGGAAGATTGCTTGTCGTCGTCGATTGGTAGTGCTGTTGGTCCTTTGGATTGTAGTATTTGTTGAAGGACATATTTACGATGCCCCCATGACGAAGGACTACAAGATCATACCAAAAGAGAGAGAGAGAGAGAGAGAGAGAGAGAGAGAAGAAGAAGAATAAAGGTCGTCAGTAGGTGAGATGTGTGTGTTTTTTCCTATTGGTTTTGTTTGTTTGTTTGGTTCCAAATATCACTGCTTACTTACGCCTTGGAATGTTGTGTCATTAAAAGATTGATAAATTTCAATTCTTCCGACCAATAACAACAACAATTGTTTTCATTATCAGAAGATTTTTGTAGCGCCAACAAACATCGTCTTCGATCCGCCCAAGCCGTTGCATGATCTGGATTTACCAACAATAGACACCTTGTCGTCATTAGCAACTTGTTCAACAACAACAACAACAATTGTTGTTGTTGATTCTCATCATCACCCTTCATCATCATTATTGCGCTGTTGGAGGGAGAAAATCCTCCAAAATCAGCAATCAGCTGTTTCTTCCATGTCCGATAATCCTTTCGTATTTCACGAGTCATCCATGGAAGACTCCTTGCATCCATGCCCAAATATTTGCCTTCTACCAACACCAAGGATTCCTCAAGACTCAATACTACTTCTACTCCTTTTTGCGACGAATCATCATCATCTGTTGTTGTTGCTGCGTTTGATGATGATATGGAAGAAGGAAGAATTGTAATTTCAAATTCGACAGGACCCATTTCCAATAATTCTTGCAACTTTTTCACCACTGGAGAAGATGACGATGACGACGACGGCGTTGATGAAACGGAAGGATCCATTCTCTCTCTTTTGGCATCAGTTTCGATTCAATATATATAGTTCAAAAAGGCGAGACACTCTCTTTTAATGGGGAGGGATATGGTCACCAGACTTTCTAATGCAACTATTATTGCTCTTGATGGATGTGATGCTGTTGAGACAAGGATGATTTAGGGGGTGGAAAGAGGGGATAAAATGGGAGATTTCAAGAGAAACAGAAAAAGAGGGCAAAGAAAAAGAGGGCAAAGAAAAAGGATGCAATAATATACTAGCAACTATTGGAGATTCATCAAACAGCAGCAGCAGCAGCAGCAAGCGATCCTCCTAGTGATAACTATTTCTGGAATAGCATTGAGGTGTACCTTGTAGAATTGGGCAATGGAAATTGTCTTTTTATATGTTTTCAAAAAATGGCTAGTACGAATATGATCATCATTTGTTTCCATCTTCCGATCGCCCCATGGGGAAAATTCACGCAAAATACTGTAGTGTATCGAAGAGAGAGAGAGAGTTTCACGTTGCTGCAATAGTTGATTCTTGTTTGGTTTTGGACCTGTATTCTAAGGATACCACGTATGGGATCCAAGGTAGTAGGGTTTTTTTTTTTGACGTCGATCAATTTTCAACAACGCTCGCTTTCAATAGAAGAAGAAGAAAAAAACAATGAATCAATCATCCAGTCGTCTTGCCATCAATTGAAAACAATTCTCAGCAACGTCAAAAAAAAAAGGCATTCTTTTTTGTGGCAGCATAGTAGTAGTATTTGGAAGGTATCCTTCATGTCGGACCATGGGATTACGCTTCTCTCTCTCATGTTGTTGCCAAATGATTGGGATATACAGAGAAAAAGGTGACCCCATATCATTGGTCATATTGCAAACTCCCTCGCAATGATCTTTTCATTGGATTCAATTCATTGGACGTTTGTTGTTGTTGTTGCAAAAATTGGATCGAATCCACTGCCCATTCTTGAGTAAAGATATTGATGGTATCCTTCAATCCTCGTTTTGATCGACGGCGATAACGTTCCATCGTATCTTGTGCCCATTCAATTTCTTTTTGATAAATAATTTGTTCAATGGCAGCTATATCATCATCTTCATCATCATCATCGAGGAGTATTTGTTGTTGTTGATCTTGCCGCCACCACCGCCCAACGGATCCCTTGTCGTCGTCGTTGTCGTCGTCCATTCGTCTTCTTGTTCTTGGTGTTGCCGTTACCAGTAAGGATGGTAACAAGGATAACAACAATAAAAACCAAAAGATTCGTAACATTTGTTTCATGATGCTATATAGTGATGGTTTTTTGTCGTCGTTTGAAAGAAAAAAGTATCTCGTCGTCGTCACTCAACGACGATGGTATTTTTTTTTTCTTCTTCAAAGAAGTTTCGTGGGCGTTTTGTGTGTGTGCGTTATGTTTTTGTTTCGCTTTTTCGAAAACTACTACTGTGTGAGAGGAAAAAGATGATGGCCCAACCAACGGCTATGCTACAAAATTAGCCCAAGATCTTTCGGAAATTCAACGCTTATTGCAAAGATCAAAAGATATCGAGTCTGTCTGTCTGTCTGTCTGTCTTTGTCTGGATGCCCGTCCGTCTTTCCACACCGCACTATAGCCAACAACAACGACAACATCGACGACGAAACTCTTTTTTCCTTCTATTCTAGAACAGCAAGACTAAATCACACTACCAAAAAAAGAAAGGGGAAGGAAATGACTTCTTGGTTTGAACAGTTTTCGACCTTTCAAGATGAACAACGAATCGAACGGTTACAGACGCATTGTCAAAGCTTGGAATCGTTATTGAAGGAATGTCGCAGTCGTAAGAATAAATCATCAACATCAACATCAACATCGGAAGATTTGGAACAACAAGGATTACCATTGCGTACGATTAAATACTTTGATTGGAGAGGAATTGCCAAGGAATACCCTCAAATCGAAGAATATTGTGCCAGGGAAGAACATATGGTATGGGCCTGTCGTGCCGTGGCGATTGGTTGTGGAAAGGAACTGGGTGCATTGAAGACTTGCTTTCAAAGTCACGATGCTCAAAAGATCCTCACCACAAATGTCACAGCCTATGAACAACAACAACAACAACAACAACCAACACCACAAGAATCCTGCTATTGTTCCAACCTTCAAAATGCTCTTGGAACCTGTGTGACAAATGGAGCTCATGAGTTGTATGAACGAAGACGAAAACAACGACAAAAACAGCAAGCAGCAACAACATCATGATTTGATTGATTGAAAAAGCAAACTAAAAATTAAAAAAGGTGTGTCATTTTGATTGTTATGATTCCCTAGAGCTCTTGTTTGTTATGATTCCCTAGAGCTCTTGTTTGTCATGATTCCCTAGAGCTCTTGTTTGTTATGATTCCCTAGAGCTCTTGTTTGTTGTTGTTGTTGTTCTTAAATTTCTTTCCTGATGACGACGACGGTTGGATTCAATCGTAGCAGGGAATAAATCGTATCCAAGGATTTTGTATCCATAGTGTCGGAATATGCAGCAGCAACAGCAGTACTACTACTCGTCGTAGTCGCAGCCGTTGCTGCTAAGAATGCCGGATCCAATCCGGTGATAGGATCCCGTTCTTCCAATGCAGGAGGATATACCTGTAACAAATGTTGCAATATGGACGGTCCGGACAATTGGTCGTCCCGTTTGCCGCCGTCGTTGTCATTTTCCATTGTTGTTGTTGTTGCGGTAGTAGTAGACGAATTCCACAACAATCCTGATGCAATGGCTTGTGTCCACGGCAATCTTCCATGTTGTTGTTGTGGTTGTTGTGGATGTCGAGTAATGGCGACCGTAGGGTCTGCCATTACTAATTGTTGCACAAAATATTCTGTTTGTTTCCTCCATATTCGAATTGTATTCATGTTCTTGTTGATGGTGATATTGTTTTCACGTCGATGCAGGGTATCGTACGAGGATACTGCCAAATGGAAAGGAGCAGGAATGGCTGGTCCAGTACTACTGCCATTCTTGGTGGTATGGTCCTTCTCTTGTTCTTGTTCTTCTTGTGGGGAACAATAATAATAATAATGATACCGAAGAATAAATCTTGACATTTCTTTTGGAAGGAGAGGTGCCACGTACGCTGCACCCTGCAACAATGTCCAGCCGGGACGGGAAGCCGCTTGGATTAAGAATCGGACAGTGATCCAAAAGGTATCCAATATTTCCTCATCACCATTATCATCATCCAATGTA
This sequence comes from Cylindrotheca fusiformis, assembly GCA_019693525.1. Taxonomy (NCBI): domain Eukaryota; phylum Bacillariophyta; class Bacillariophyceae; order Bacillariales; family Bacillariaceae; genus Cylindrotheca; species Cylindrotheca fusiformis. The sequence goes on along the minus strand of JAAMXS010003540.1, from coordinate 12,974 downwards.
TAATAGTTGCAGTTGCCTTGTTCTTGTTGTTGTTGTTGTTGTTGTGGAAGTTTCGTTGAAACATCGTCCAAGGAGGCGCAATAGACCTTGGAAAATCTCGGTATCTTGCACATCATTTGATACCGATTCAATAGGCCCTGAAAGACCGAATTGCCTTGATTGTCCGTCAATGTATGAAGAGAGAACTGTTGATCTTGTTCTTGTTGTAGTAGCAACGAGATGAGGGCCAACGTTTTTCGCCGTCTTCTTCCACCACCACCGGAGTTGCAAAATATGACCAATGGAGAGGCACCAATGGAATTCACGGCAGTGTGAATCTCCATAGAAACTTCTGAAGCGAGGACCAAAAGCATCTGGACGACCACTATCGGAGGATCGTAGTGACAGGCGGCCAACAAGGGCGTATTCCCCCATGGATCCCGTTGGCTCAATTGTCTCTGAATCAGTTCCTTAACAAGGGATGATGATGACGTCGTATTTGTTGATGACAATGACTCGCAGGATGACTCGGCCGCCATTGATTCTTCGAGAAAGAGCATGGACAAGAGCTCTGAGCAGCATTGAATCACATCCTTCCAGGCATAGTTCAAACAAGCTTTGAGTAGCAGAGAATCATCTCTTGTGACAAGCGTTTTCCATGACGATGACGACGATGATGATGAAGAAGATGATGATGAAGATGATGTGGAACCCTGATCAGGTTGATGTTGATGACGATTGGTTTTTGTCGCTGCGGCAGTTGTGCCTGCTTCATTCCGTTTCGTGGTCGTTGCCAGCAATCCTTGTTGAATGGGATTGCACATTGTTCAAGAATGAGATACCACTCGCTTGCTTTATTGCGACAAAATCCAGATTATGTTTCAAGCGATGGGTTTTTTATGTCTGAGATAAAGGTGGTTTGAGGAATGATTGTTCGGCGCGAAAAGGAGTTAGAGTTCAGGAGCTTGGAGAAGTCATTCTTGAGTGTGTAGGAAAGCACTCTCAATCGGTGACAGAACACAGATGAACACACCCAAGCACTCAAAATTTGTTTAAGAGACCCGAAATATATAACGATCAGTTTCTCTCGAATGTTAAGTTTCATTTATATGGAACATACATGTCCATGACCTTACGAAATAGTTTCTCCCATCTGATGAACTAGTCTCTCAAACAGCAACATCCAATTATATGGTTCACTTTCTTCTCCGATATGCGAGCCTTGAACTTGAACTTACGCATATCTAGTACCGACAAAATGTAGAAACACACGTAGTCCATGAACTCAAAACGGTCACTAGAACAATACATGTACACGACTGATAGATTAGTTCAACCAATCCAGTTTACCAATAGAAAAACACAGACATATTTAACCCTTTCATGACATTTGGCAACCTCAACCGCGTTATAACTTGTATCTACAAACTCTATCGTAAAGGTTGTACAATGCACCACTGCAAGGAATTCTAAGAACGCCAACTTGAGCGCTTTGGGGATTCCTCGGTATTTCTAACAGACATTCCTTTGACGTTACCGTTCCGTTCCCGCTCCTCACACTATCTTTTAATACTGAGGGTCCTATAGATTCACCTTTGAAAGGGGGTTGTCTCCCCCACAAAATGAGACTATCCGTTTTATCGAGACTGCTACTACTATTAAAGTCCTTTCCTGACGACAGTTGGATTCAATCGTAGCAAGGAATAGATCGTGTCCAATTGGGCCGTGTCCTTGTCGGAACATAATGGGCGGTCTCGTCCCATATTGTTAGAAACCGCAACAGTAGTGGCGGCCAGGAATGCCGGATCCAATCCAGTGACAGGATCCTGTTCTTCCAATGCAGGAGGATACAACTGTAACAAATGTTGAAGTAAGGAGGAGGAGGAAAAGTCGGACAGTTGGCCGTCCCTCTTGTCGTCATCTTCAACTTCTACTGTTCCTGTAGTGGTTGTAGTAGTAGAATTCCAGGACAATCCCGATGCAATGGTTTGTGTCCATGGCAGTCGTCCATGTTGTGAATGTCGATTAAGGGCGGCCGAAGGGTCTGCCAATAATAATTGTTGCACAAAATATTCCGTTTGATTCCTCCATATTTGCAGAGCATTCTGGTTGATGTTCTCACGTCGATGCAGGGCCTCGTACGAGGATACTGCCCCATGGAGAGGAGGTATTGATGCAGTTTTGGTGTTGTCGTCAGGACCCTCCTCTTTCTCTTGTTGCTGTTGGGAATAATGATACCGAAGGATATGATACCGAAAAATAAATCTCGTAATTTCCTTTGGAAGGAGTGGTGCCATGTGTGCTGCACCCTGCAACAATGTCCAGCCGGGACGGGACGCCGCTTCGATCACGGAACGCACGGTCATCCAAAAAGTATCCAATAGTTCTTCACCATCGTTCAAGTTGCAGCTGTCGTCTTGTTCGTCTTGCTCTTCTCTTGAGCGTGTCGTTGGAACAACGTCCAAGGAGGCGGAGTAGACCCTGGAGAAACTAGGTACTTTGCATAACAGTTGATACCGATTCAGGAGGCCCTGAAAGACTGAATTGCCTTGATTGTCTGTCAATATCGAAAGAGGGAGTTGTTGATCTTGTTTCTGTTGTTGCAGAAGCAATGACACAATGGCCATATTTTTTCGTCGTCTTCTTCCGCCTCCACCGGAATTGCAAAATATGACCAATGGTGAGGCACCTATGGAATTCACAGCCGTGTGAATGTCCATGGAAACCTTTGAAGCGAGGAGTAAGAGCATCTGGATGACCACTATTGGAGGATCGTAATGACAAGCGGCCAATAAAGGAGTGTTCCCCCATGGATCTCGTTGGTTCAATTGTCTCTGAATCCGTTCCTTATTAGATGCCAAGAAGAACGACCCGACCAGTGGCTCGGTGGCCATCGATTCTTCGAGCAAAAGCATGGACAAGAGTGTTGAGCAGCATTGAATCACATCTTTCCAGGCATAGTTTAAACAAGCCTTGAGTAGTAGAGAATCATCATTTGCAACAAGCGTTTTCCATGATGATGATGATGAAGATGACGGTGGTGGTGATGATGCTGCAGATGATTTGGAACTTGGATGATGCTGAATCTGATTGCGAAGGGTTTCAATCGCTGCCGCAGTTGTGCCTGTTTCATTCCGTCTGGGTCTGGTTGCCAGCAAGCCTTTTTGAATAGGATTACACATCTTGTTTGTTGCGACAAAGCTGGATTATGTTTCGAGTGCGATGTTTGTTTTGTGCATGCAGCTGATTTTTGTGGTGGAATGATCATTTGTGTTCGAGAGGAGTTCTGGTTCCAGAACGACAAAGAGAAGTGTGCAAAAAAATAGCCCTATCCGATTGGTGATGGGAAGCTGAAAAAACAGTTAAAATGAGAAGGTTATTTAAGGACTAGGAGTTTCTTTAACAGAATCACCAATTAGAGTACCCTCTTCTTAAAAGATTTCTGAACCTCAACAGTTGAACTTGAACTTATTCGACCAATTTATAACTGTAGAAACACACCCATCTCTTTTGTCGAACCAAACCAACCATAAGACTCGCGTAACTATAGTTCCACCAACAGAGAGGAATGCATATTCTGTGCTATGGCAATGACAATGACAGTATTCGACTTTTAAAAGAATTCCAGTAGCGTTACTCTCTTGACTTTTTGTTTGTTCTCACAGTGGTAGTACTGCAAGTATCCAAAACAGCGCTTTGGTTAGATGGCGATCTGCAAGACACACGAGGGAAGTTGACTACAAACGAACTCAACGTGACCGCCATTTCATGTCAGATTTCAAAATGATATAGGGTCGCCAAGAAACCAAAATTAAAGCAAGCTGTCCAGAACTTCGTGATATTATTGCTTGCAGGAAGCAGCATCCAGGCAATCCTCTGTCCTTCCTCCTACAACATGTGCAACCAAAGACGGGGTATGGGGTACCGTATACCCTTTATGAAAACCGACCCACAGAAATATCAAAAGCTCTATTATTATTTATTCTAAAGTTCTTTCCTCACGACCGTTGGATTCAATCGTAGCAAGGAATAGATCGTGTCCAACTGATCCGTGTCCTTGTCGGAGCATGGGCGGCATCGTCCCACAGTAGTAGGAACTGTAGCAGTATTTGTAGCGGCTAATAGTGCGAGATCCAATCCAGTGACCGGATCCTGTTCTTCCAATGCTGGAGGGTATGCCTGTAGCAAACGTTGCAGTAAGGAGGACTTTTGGTCGTCCCTATTATCGTCATCGCCGTCTATTGTTGTAGTAGGCGTAGTAGTAGAATTCCAGGACAATCCCGATGCAATGGCTTGTGTCCATGGCAATCGTCCATGTTGTGGATGTCGAGTGATGGCAGCCAACGGGTCTGCAACCAATAATTGTTGCACAAAATATTCCGTTTGATTCCTCCATGTTCGCAGGGTATTATGTTTGATGTTCTCACGTCGGTACAGGGCCTCGTACGAGGATACTGCCAAATGAAGAGGAGGCATTGGTCCATTGTTATCGGTTTTCTTGTCATCCTCCTCTTTCTCTTGTTCTTGGGAATAATGATACCGAAGAATAAATCTCGTGATCTCTGGAGGAAGGAGAGGCGCCATGTACGCGGCACCGTGCAACAGTGTCCAGCCGGGACGGGAAGCACCTTGAATCAAGAATCGGATCGTAGTCCAAAAGGTGTCCAATATTTCCTCACCATCTCCCAAGTTACACTTTTCTTGTTCTTCTTCTTCGAGCTTAGTTGAAATGTCGTCCAAAGAAGCACAGCAGACCTTGGAAAACTTGGGTATTTTGCACAGCATTTGATACCGATTCAAGAGGCCCTGGAAGACCGAATTGCCTTGATCATCCGTCAATGTATGAAGAGGGAGTTGATGTTGATGTTGTTCTTCTTGTAGTAGCAACGAGACGATGGCCAAGGTTTTTCGTCCCCTTCTTCCAGCACTGGAACTGCAGAAAACGACCAATGGAGAGGCACCTGTGGAATTCACGGCCGTGCGAATTTCCATGGAAACTTCCGAAGCTAGGATCAAGAGCATTTGGATGACCACTACTGGAGGATCGTAATGACAGGCGGCCAACAGAGGAGTGTTCCCCCATGGATCCCGTTTACTCAATTGGCTCTGAATCAATTCCTGAAAGGATGACGTCGAATATGGTGACAATGACTTGCAGGATGACTCGGCGGGCATCGATTCTTCGAGTAAGAGCATGGATAATAGTGTTGAGCAGCATCGAATCACATCCTTCCAGGCATAGTTCAAGCAAGCCTTGAGTAGCAGAGAGTCATCTTTTGCAACAAGCGTTTTCCAAGAAGATGATGATGGTGAAAATGATGTGGGACCACGATGATGAAGCTGATGCTGATGATGAGTTTTCGTCGCTGCGGCAGTTGTGCCTGTTTCATTCCGTCTCGTGCTCGTTGCCAACAAGTCTTTTTTAGTAGATTTACACATTGCTCAATGAGAAACGACTTGCTTGTGGATAAAACAAGATTATGTCGAGTGTTTGTGTGCAGTTTCGAAAAAGGAACGATCGTATGCGAAGAGGATTTGGATGAAGAACACAAAGAACTGGTTCTTGATTGGGAAAGAACGCACTCATGACTGGTAGTGGAACACTTGTAGAACAGTTCAAACGAGGCATACACTTGATACATAACGTTCTAGTTTGAACGAATGCTGAATGTCATGTATGGAACATACATGTACATGACCTTCTTACCCAATCATAAACAACAATTATAGTTTTCTTCAATGATTTGCGAACTGGGACTCTCGTTCCAAGTATTCTAGTGGAGAAAACACACCATCACTGCACGCTCACTGGAACAATATCCTGGGTGACGCCAACACCACCTATAAACAGGTTCCCTCCCCAAACAACAAGAGAGTCCGTCCGTCGATCCAAAGTGAGATTGTGAATCTATAGGGTACAGTACAGAGCGTAATTGTATATAACAAGCAATAGCACGAACAAATCATCATCATCATAATAGATTCTAATAGGATTGATTGAGCTACAGTACAAGAAGCAATACTGTAGCTTTTTGGATTCATCTGCTGGGAAATCACGAAACCAGGAGTAGTGATATACACGACCTTTCAAAAAAACACAAAATAAGCAAAACTATAAAAAAAGCGGCAGGCTGTTGGTATTGCTCTAAAGTCCTTTCCTGAAGATCGATGGATTCAATCGTAGCAAGGAATATACCGTGTCCAATTGGTCCATGGTCTTGTCGGAACATGGGCGGCATCGTCCCAAAGTAGCAGGAACTGTAGCAGTATTAGTAGCGGCCAATACTACCGGATCCAATCCAGTGACCGGATCCTGTTCTTCCAATGCAGGAGGGTGTGCTTGTAGCAAACGTTGCATCAAGGATGACTTCTGATCTTCCTTTTCGTCATCGTCTATTGCTGTGATTGTGGTAGTAGTAGCGGAATTCCAGGAAAATCCAGCTGCAATGGCTTGTGTCCATGGCAATCGTCCATGTTGTGGATGTCGAGTGATGGCAGCCAACGGGTCTGCCACTAGTAATTGTTGCACAAAATATTCCGTTTGATTCCTCCATGTTCGCAGGGCACTATGGTTGATGTTCTCACGTCCATGCAGGGCAGCATACGAGGATACTGCCGAATGGAGAGGAGGCATTGGTCTAATATTGGCGTTCTCACCGTCCTCCTTCTCTTCATCTTTTTCTTCCACTTGTTCTTGTTGTTGGGAATAATGATACCGAAGAATAAATCTTGTAATTTCGGGAGGAAGGAGAGGTGCCATGTGCGCAGCACCATGCAACAGTGTCCAGCCGGGACGGGATGCAGCTTGGATCAAGAATCGGATCGTAGTCCAAAATGTATCCAATAATACCTCGCCATCTCCCAAGTCGCAGTTTTCTTGTTCTTCTTCTTGGAGTGTCGTTGAAACATCGTCCAAAGAGGTGCAGCAGACATTAGAAAACTTGGGTATTTTGCGCAGCATTTGATACCGAGTCAAGAGACCCTGGAAGACCGAATTCCCGTGATCGTCTGTCAATGAAGAAAGAGGGATTGGTTGATTTCGTTCTTGGCGTAGTAGCAACGAGACGATGGCCAAGGTTTTTCGTCCCCTTCTTCCAGCACTGGAACTGCAGAATACGACTAACGGAGAGGCACCTGTGGAATTCACGGCCGTGTGAATTTCCATGGAAACTTCCGAAGCTAGGATCAAGAGCATCTGGACAACCACTACTGGAGGATCGTAATGGCAGGCGGCCAACAGAGGAGTGTTCCCCCATGGATCCCGTTTACTCAATTGGCTCTGAATCAATTCCTGAAAGGATGACGTTGAATATGGTGACAATGCCTTGCAGGATGACTCGGTGGACATCGATTCTTCGAGTAAAAGCATGGATAATAGTGTTGAGCAGCATTGAATCACATCCTTCCAGGCATAGTTCAAGCAAGCCTTGAGTAGCAGAGAGTCATCTTTTGCAACAAGCGTTTTCCAAGAGGATGATGATGGTGAACCATGGTGATGCTGATGATGAGTTTTCATCGCTGTGGCAGTTGTGTCTGTTTCATTTCGCCTCGTGCTCGTTGCCAGCAAGCATTTGTGATTAGATTTACACATTGTTAAATTTGATGGTCTTAACAAGTTATGTTCCGAGGGATGGATTTGTCTGCTGATTTTTAGACGAATCGCTTGTTCGACAAAGAGGAATCTTGAGTTGAAGAACAAAAAAGAAGTAGATCTTGAGCAATTTGGAACTCACCTTTGTGATGGAATACAGTACCAATGAGCAGAACTTATGAGCCGCGGCAGTGAAAATGCTCGCAGGCACATGAAGATTTCCTTCATGCAACATATATGTACTTGCTTTCCAACCGGACGAATTCGTTTTTCCGCCAGAAACTCACAATTATACTCCTTCTCTTATAATTGCGAACCACTCCATTGTACTTGAACAAACATATATCCTGAGTTCAAGATAAACTCCCTACAGAAACACAGACCACTCAGAGCAATGCGTAACACGACCATCCGCATTCTCTGTTCCACTAAATAGACTAGATTCTCCAATCGAAACGCATACAAAAATATTCTGTCCCTTCTTCTTTGACGATTTGGGAAGCTCAAATGCGTCAGGTGAAAGCATCAAAAAGCTCTTTTCTTTGATCATCTACTTGAAGTTTCATACAGTGTCCAGGTGATCTCATCTTCTCTGTAGAAAAATGCCGCAGCAGAAGGTAGGACGACAGAATACGATTTCGTGTTTCTATTGCAGAAACAAGAAAACACGCAACGTCATTTTAATCATCATTGATGAAAATTACTTTTGTCTCCACGTACGGTGGGGATAACGTATCAGCTGGCAAGAGAAGACCAACGTGTGTCAAAGATCCAAGAATTGATTGTTGAAGAACCAGTGAGGGCGTAATTGCGTGTTCGAATCCTCGACCGATGCACATGAACTCGGATACCATATTCCTGTTTTACCTGAACACACTAATTGTACTATTGTGGTCTTCTGTCCCACCTTCTTCTTGCACGATTTCGGAACCTCAACCTATCATTTGGTCCCGCTGATAACTTGACAATAGAGAAGCCAAACTATCAAAGAAACAACTCACAATACATCTCCCCTTTCGTTCTTCTCTTAATCAGGATATGGGATATGGGAACCAGAACCCATTGATTCCTTTTGGCAGCAGCAGCTGCTGACAAGAAAGATGGGCAGGAAACCTTGCGATAAGAGAAGTAGTAGTAGTAGCAGTAGCAGTAACAACAAGAAAATCAAGTTGCCAGCGGCACCAGGGAAGCTAAGGAAATGCTGATATAGTGGTGGTGGAATACTATTCTTTAAAATATTTCAATTCAGTAGCAGCGTGTACCTGCTATGGTGTTTACGATGTGTCAGCAAAATAGCTTTATCGTATTAAAAGTATTAACCTCTCTTTCTTTTTCATAAACTGCACTACACCCCATCTGAGACCATCTGTGAGACAAAGAAAGAACAAAGAAACTGAAACTTATTCTATTAACCATGCGAGGGACAAAGGGATTAAACTGCTACCCTCCGAAGTGAACTCTTGGACAACGACGGCACCCATAAAAACACGTTCGTAGGGGATTCCCACTTACTGGTGTGTGTGCGTTTTTTTGGGGATGAGCCTGGCGAAGGCAGTGTCTTCCAGAGCTACAGTAGTACTGTAGCAGCCTTTGTTTGGCGCAGGAAACTGATCACCAGATTGTAACAATACACGTACAGTCCACAAAGTGTAACGATGATCTGACGTGTTTTCTCCTGCCAGCTGTTTTTCTCCAAAAACAAATTGAGCTCTTGTGATGTTCTTCCATCCCTTCTTCTTTGACAATTTCGGAACCTCGATCTATCCGTTTGCTCCCACGGATAGACTAGCTAGTCTCAACTTGATAAAAGAGAAGCCAAAAACACAACAATACAGCCCCCATTGCCTTCTCTTCTTATTGATTTGGGAACCACCGCTAGCGAAGCGAACCTTCCGATTGAGAAAAACACAGAGAAGGAACAGCAACAACAACAACATCTGGTTGCCAGTGGCGGCAGTAGTACTAGTATCAGCAACAGAGGCAGCAGTAATAGCAGCAACGCGGCTGTAGTACTAGAAAGCAGAGAAGACAAAGACAAATGCTGATATTGTGGTGGTGGAATACTATATCTGGACAAGAGTTCAGTTCAGCAGCAGTATGTCGTTACTATGATGTGTGTCAGGCCAATAGCCAACATACGATTTCGAGTCTAAAAATAAGCTGTCCAAAAATACAAAGTTAACTGAATACCATAGGTGCGCGCTTTTTTGGCGGGAAAACATGTGTCCAGCGATCAAACGTACAGCATCCTCCTTAAGTATCGTTAATTTGGCACGTGCAGTAGTCCCCGTTTGAATCCTAGACATGAAGTGGGCAGTCCCAAGCTGTCTAAATAATCCGTTCCAATGAAATAAAGCGGCATTAGGTGTGTGAAACTGAGCTTGTTGATGGAGTGTCGTTGAATCATCGTCCAAGGAGCCACAATAGACCTTGCAGTATTCTGCACAACATTTGGATTATCGATTCAAGAGGTCCTGAGTACGACCGAATTGCCTTGATCGTCTGTCAATTTTGTCGTTGATCCTGTTCTTGTTGCAGTAGTAATAGCAATGACACAAGGGCCAAGATTTTCCCTCGTCGTCTTCTTCCACCACCTGAATTGCAAGATATGACCAACAGTGAGGCACCTATGGAAAATTTCGGCAGGGTGAACTTCCATGGGAAATTTCGAAGGGAGGACCAAGAGCATCTAGACGACCACCGTCAGAGATCGCAGTTGCAAGAGGCCAACAGAGGAGTGTTTCCCTATGGGCCCTGCTGGTTCAATTGTCTTCGAATCAATTTGCTAATATGTTGACGAAGACTGGCAATTTGGGAACAACTACGACCTATTCGTTCTTTGCAGCTGCTGACAAGAGCATGGGCAACAAACAACAGAAGTAGTTGCAGTGGTAGTGGCAGTAGTAGGAGGGGTGTAGCAGCATCAGCAGTTGTAGCAGCGTCCGTAACTTACATTGCCAGTGCCAGTGGATTAGCGAGTAGAGAAGACAATGCTGAAGTAGTGGCATCTGTTGATATCCGAGTCCGCATCAGGGTTAGTGGTGGTATGGGCAAGAGCAGGGATCCCCTCTCAAAAGAGAAACGCAAAATTCTCAAAAAGCTCTATTATTGCTATTATTATTATATTCTAGGCTCCTTTCCTGACGACCGTTGGATTCAATCGTAGCAAGGAATAGATCGTATCCAAGGATTTCGTATCCTCCTTGTCGTCGGAATAAGTAGTAGTTGGTGCTGCAGCGCCGGCTAAGAATGCCGGATCCAATCCAGTGCACGGATCCTGTTCTTCCAATGCAGGAGGATATACCTGTAGCAAATGTTGCAGTAAGGAGGAGGAGGAAAAGTCGGACATTTGATCGTCCGTTTTGTCGTCATTACCATCTATTGTTGTGGTAGTCGTTGTAGCAGTAGTAGAATTCCAGGACAATCCCGATGCAATTGCTTGGGTCCATGGCAATCGTCCATGTTGCGAATGTCGAGTTGTGGCGGCCGAAGGGTCTGTCACCAATAATTGTTGCACGAAGTATTCCGTTTGATGCTTCCATATTTGCAGAGCATTATGGTTGATGTTTTCACGTCGATGCAAGGCCTCGTACGAGCACACAGCCATATGGAAGGGAAGTATTTTTCCACTGCTGGTGTGGCTGTTGTTGCCCTCCTCTTTCTCGTGTTGCTGTGGCGAACAATGATACCGAGCAATAAACCTCGTAATTTCGGGAGGAAGCAGAGGTGCCAGGCATGCTGCCCCGTGCAGCAGTGTCCAGCCCGGACGGGACGCCGCTTGAATCAAGAATTGGACGGTCGTCCAAAAGGTATCGAATAATTCTTCACCATAGTCGAATGTAAAGCAGTTTTCTTGCTCTTTTTGTCGGAGCGGCGCAGAAACGTCGTCCAAAGAGGTGCAGTGGACCTTAGAAAACTTGGGTATTTTGCACAACAGTTGATACCGATTCAAGAGACCCTGAAAGACGGAATTGCCTTGTTTGTCTGTCAATGCCGAAAGTGGGACTTGTTGATCTTGTTCCAGCTGCTGTAGTAGCAATGACAAAAGGGCCAAGGTTTTCCCACGTCTTCTTCCACCACCCGAATTGCAAATTATGACCAATGGAGACGCACCGATGGAATTCACAGATGTGTGAATTTCCATGGAAACCTTCGAAGCCAGGACTAAAAGCATCCGGACGACCACAACCGGAGGATCGTAATGACAAGCGGCCAATAAAGGAGTGTTCCCCCATGGATCCCGCTGGCTCAATTGTCTCTGAATCAGTTCCATCGATGTTGACAAGAAGGACTCGGTCGATGACTCGGTGGAAATCGATTCTTCGAGCAAAAGCATGGACAAGAGTGTTGAGCAGCATTGAATCACATCCTTCCAGGCATAGTTCAAACAAGCCTTGAGTAGTAGAGAATCATCTTTTGCAATCAGCATTTTCCAGGACGATAATGATGTGGAACCATCATGATGATGTTGATGACAATGGGTTTTCGTCCCTGTGGCAGCAGTTGTGCCTGCTTCACATCTCGTGCTTGTTGTTGGCAAGCCATTTTGATTAGGTTTGCACATTGCTGCTTTCAATGGGATACTACTTGCTTGTGGGGAGCAATAAGATTTATGAGTGATTTTGGTTCTTGTTGGTCTTGAAGCGTTTGAGAGGAAAGATCATTTGTTCGGCACCAAGCGGTTTTTTGGGTTGAAGGAACAAAACGAAGTAGATCTTTGAACCCACTCTTAAGTGGTCAATGGAACACCAGTGAACAGTCGAACGGAGTCATAGGATTCGTGGGATGCATAACGATCTTCTTTTTCACCATTGCTAAATTTCCAGCAAGGAACAAACATATACATGACCTTACGTCTCTATTTTCTTTCTTGATAGAATCTCTGTCTCAACCAGAACGAAATTGTAGCTCTTCTTCTTCAACAATTTGCGAACTGGAACGAGCACGTATTCTACTGACAAACTGTAGAGACACACTGATTTTTATGAAACAGTACCTACACTGGAACACTTAGCTACCTACTGTATTCTTTTGTGTCACCAGATCAACGCGTTCCTCCCATAGAAAACACACAAGCTTCTTCTTCTCTGATTATTTGGGAACCTTGACAGAACTACTTGAAGTTTCCAAGTTTCCTGCTGCCAATGATTTTTTTGGCAGTTTTTCGGGGAGCTTAATGAAACAAGTTTCTCCAATAGAAATATACCATAGTATTCTGCCCCCTCCCCTTCTTCTAGGGAGAATTTGGAACCTCAAAGAAGTTTCTCGAGTGCCAGCAGCAGATTCCAAAAATTCGTGAAACTAACTTCGCCAATACACAGGACCTCAAGTATTATAATTCGGCAGCTGGTGAACAACACATCCTAGTATTTCCGTCCCTTCTTCTTGGACGATTTCGGAACCT
>JAAMXS010003535.1:0-14551 GCA_019693525.1 Cylindrotheca fusiformis | reverse complement strand
TCATCAGAGTGCCAAGAGAGACTTGTTTTCGAGTTTCCGTTTGTATATAGCAAGGCGACAGTCAGTTCAGTGTGTTCATACATACATAGTATATCCATCCAAAAGGGGAGCGGCACTGCCCCATTTGGAAAATGGACGATACAATTTTGTTTGTTTGTTTGGTTCCGTTTTTTCATTCAACATCGATCAGGCTCTGATGCTGGGCTTACTTGATTTCTCTTCCGACCGACGAGAAAATCTGGCGTCTTTTGTTTGTTGGGGAACAATGTAAATTTTCGTTTTTCCTTGAGGTGTCCATATCTATTACTGCCATCCACGGACGCTGCCTTTTCCTTGTCGTAAAATTCATCCATGTTGTTTTCGTTCAGACTATTACTACTGCTCGATTGACTTCTCCAGCGGTCATTATTTTCCTCAAACAGAGACGTCATTTTTTCTTCATTGGTTCGGACCTTTAATCGAGCAGATTGAATTCTATCCAATCCACGCTGTGGAGGTGAAGGAGGTTGAGATGACGCCAAACCACCACCTTCTTCGGTAAGATCGGGTAGAGACATTTGCCGATTGGGGAGGGGAGAAGAAGAAGTAGCGCCTCCTCCTCCTCCGATAGTGGAGGATAGTTCATCCGAAACATGGGTAAAGGATGAAACCGTGCCCTCCTCGGGTACACTGTTCGCTTTTGCGTTCCAATGAGCAGCAGGTGATGATGATTTCTCTGAGGCTTTGGGTTCGTCAAAGAATTCCTTGATTGATACGTTCCAATTGGCTCCAGAAGCAAAGTCTTCCATGGATGCCCGCCTTCTGGCCATGGAAACCTTCAATGACTGGGATTTGGTTGAGTTTCTGGCAATATCGGCATCAGAGCCAAACGGTTCAGACGAAAAAGTCGGACTATTGAATTGCAGCAGTGCATCATTGCTCGGTTGGACCTTCCTGGAAGGATGAACAGCTTGATGATGAGGCTCGGTAGTAGTGGTAGTAGTAGCAGAGTCATTTTCCTCCAAATGGTGCAGTGAACTGCCGCCATCGGAAGAAGAAGTCTCTGTCTCCACAGAACCGCCAATCCTAATCGGACCTTTAGGGGCCCGAACGAGCGGCGACAAAGATGGACTATGTTGAGACGTTCTGCTGCTGCTGCTGCTGCTTCCTTTTTCATTGAAGGTTTGGTTTCTAAAGACATCATCAAAAGCATCTGCCTCTTCATCAAACATAGAAAAATTGGCATCGAGAGAGCGAGTCCTCCTTGCTTCGGGGACTTCAACCTGTTCTTCTGCAAGTGTGCTACCAAACAAAGAGGCCGAGTTACTGGGACTTCGCATGGGGGACCTCGACTTTCGCGATGCTCTGTCGGGCTTGCTTAGTTCCATTGTAATCGTGTGATGCTTGTTAGAGGATCCAAGACCCATCGAACTGCTCCTCCCGACACGACGTATGATGGGGGATTCGTCTCTTAAAGGTGGCGGGCTGTAGGCCAGTGTAGCTCTCTTTGGTTTTGTACTCGCTACAGTTCGGCGTGGTACTCCCTTGCTGGTTCCCCAAAGCTTAGAATCAGCATCCAATGAAACGCTTCTCGATGGTGCAGCACGTTCCCAATCATCCACTTTAATTGCCTCCCCTGCTCCCAATGATCCGCTTCTGGTCGGTTGTGCTACTTCGAACCCTGCTCCTAATGATCCGCTTCTTGTCGGTTGTGTGACTTCGAACCCATTCTCATCCAATGTCGCTCCGGTCCCAAAATCTGAATCTCCAAATCCAAGCGCCGATTTAGAGGTTTGAAAGGCTATATCTGATACGGAAACATCAAATTCAGGGAATGCAGGAAACGCATCGCTGGTACCATCTTCTTCTTGTTCTGATCGACTTTGTTTGCTTGATGACATACTCTTCGCATAGCTATTGTGTGGAGAAGGAAATAAGTCATCAAAATCAAGCCATTCGTCTTCTTCTTCGTCGGACTCATCCTCCTCGACGTCATCTTTGGGGGCGTCCACTGCTGCGATTGCTGGTGTCACTTCTTCCACATGTCTCGCAGTCTCGGTGTCTTCTTCCACTCGCACTGGATCGTCATCTGCTATTGGTGTCGCTTGTTGCTTATATCGTAAGATTGCTCTCTCTGCATCAAAGAAAGCCTTGGTCTTGTACTTTTGTTCTGCAAACACCTTCCTTAGGTTGAGCTTGGAGGTGGCTTCTGGTTTCCCTAATACTTCCTTAGCTTCGAACATCGAATTGACCAGTATATTACCTCCGCATTCTATGGCCTTTAGTTGCTCTTCGTTCCCTTTTTCGATTCAGCAGAATAATTCAGAGATGTTAGGATGAGTGATGAACAGAGTTGTAGAGAGAAAACACGAAGACAATATACGTCGGCATACCCGCGGCTAACACTTACAAGAATCTAAAGTCATGGAACGAACATCGCATATATCTTTCCCCAACCGACGATGACAAGCACAGCATCGAAAACAGCAAAATACGCCCAAGCTTGGAGTGGATGCAATTGCTGTTGCCACCGATTCTGGAAGTGTGACGAGTGAAGCCCATGTCGGTCGCTCTGCGTTGCAATCGATACAGAGTTCATTTCCGGGCTTGTTCGTCAGCTTTCGTAATCTCTCTTTTGCTTCCTTACTGGTCATGATTCATTCCTTTTTTGTTTGGTTTGCTTCCTATATATATCAGTTTGATGAATGAGGTTTGAACTGTTCCAAGAACGTAGTTGCAACTTGTTCACGACAGGAGTTGAGACAAGATGAAGTGGATTAGTAGGAGAGAGCAATAAGTTTTTATCCTTCCCCTCTATGTTTCTCCTTTAGTCGTTGACAATAAGAATCCCTCTGCAGGATGACCCATATTTGTTGAGCACTTAAATAAGGGAGATTTAATAAATGTCAATTCATTTATAGACTGGACGCGTTCTTGCCAGATTTTTCTTAAACAAGCGGGATTGAAACCATCAGGTTCTCCGTGTCTTGCCAGCTCGTTGGGCGTGTGTTCCATTGGATGTCCAATAATCCACCTGGAGCTGCACAGTAGGAACGACTACTTCCAAAAGAACATTACTTACACAGTCCGTGAAAAGGTATTTATAACCAGCAATTAACGAAAAGAAGGGAATCTGATCGAAAGTAAGTTAATAGTTGAGACATCTATTGTTTAGAGGTTTCTCCGATGCTGGGGTAACTGAGAGAACAAGATGCTTGCGATTGATGATTGAGCTTCTCTTTTTCAGTGGAATACGTGAACACTGTTCTGACATTTTTTTATTAGTGAGCAACAAGTCCTATAGTTGATCTGCGTAATCGACAGTAGATTCTTCCAGAATGAGGACCACCACCAAGTCTGCAAGTAGCAATAGTTAGATACAATCACAGAGCAAAAAACGGTATAAACCCTTGTTGGATTCATTTCAAGTGGTCTTCTTTTCTCTGTCTAGGTACACTCCCTCCTACAACGTGAAAAGCTTTAGCAGTTCCATCTCATTCAAATCCTTGAGGTAGGGTACTAGTAATAAGTAGCCCCCCGTTTGGAGAAATGGATGGCATCAAAAGCTTTTATCGATAAGATTGTGTACTGAAATGAATCTATTCTTAGTCTTAATTTACATCAATACAGATCAATAGAGCATTGATCCTGCAAAAAAATATTTGTTTACGCTTCCCCAAGCTCGGCATCTGAAGCGTCTGTTTCTTTTGAAGCTTCAGTGTCTTTGCCTTCGCTCTTGTTAGTAGCTTCTTCTTCTTCTGCGTTCAGTTTATCCAGCGCCCTGACTTCAATGGCAAGGGCCTTTTCGAACGTCGTCCTTTCTTCAGCAGATATATCAGAAGAGTTGATCATTTCTCGAAGTTCACGGATGTTCTTCAACATTCGTTCAAGCTTAACAGAGAACGTCTCCAAAGCAGACAGGTTGGCAATGGCTTCGTCCCAGTTCCTTCCATCATTGAGAACGTTGGTTCCCATGGTGAATTCTCGTCCTGGGTGGACAGAGTGGTCAGGCTTTTCTCCGGCGGCACGCTCTTCGGCAGTTCCGACGTAAACTTCATCCTCTTGGAATCCTGCAATCTTCTTGTGAATCATACCCAAGAACCAGGCTGACGCACAGATACCCGTGCTTTGAATGAGAAGGACAATGCGAAGCATAATGTAGACAATGGGGTTGGAAAGGAAGGCAATGGGGAAGGCCGAAGCAACCAGTTGCCAAGCAATAGACGCAAGGATGGTGGTGATGATAGCTCCAAGGAATCCCAAGTTGAAGAATTCTTGGACACCGTCAGAAACGCCAAAGATGTTGTCGTCAACACCAACGTCAACATCCAGTGTTGTGACTCGGGCAATTATGAAAAAGCACAGAGTGACTGTTATTTGACGACCGACCATGAATCCGGGAAGGTTGCGACCGTTCCCCCGGAAAACAAGTTCACAGGTTTTGCGGGCAAATGGATGGTCTCCTCGTTCGGCCTTGGGGATCTTGGCAACGGCAAAAAAGGCAATTTGCATACCCTCCAAAAGACCGACGACCGCCATGAGCAAGATAAATAGGACGATGGCAACTCCGTTGGGGATCGATTGCCACATAGTTGTCTCTCCGTTGAACAGAGCTTCGATAGTGACGGCAAGTGCAAAGCAAAGAACTCCAAGGGAAAAGGCGACGCGACCCCAGTGGAACACGTTTTGAACAGCACTGCGTGGTGGCTCGTTGGATTCAACAGGCTTTCCAGCGGCGTGGTAGAACATATCACGGATCAAGTAGCAAACGTGCATGACACCAGTCGCCTCAATGATCAGAGTGATGTAGAGAGTAAAGGTCATAAAGTGCGTGTTGATGTAGTCCAGCATGCAGTGAGAAGAATTAACCTGAGCGGTTAATTGACCCAACGGGACAACAATCAAGACCATGGCAATTCCAGACCCCAGAAAGATGTCAGTAAGGACTTTTGGAAGTCCGAGAACTTCAGCACCATCCAGAGGGGCGCCGCACAAGTTGATGGTGAAATTGATGAAGATAACCAGGAATTGACGGCCCATTAAGTATCGGTCGAGGTTATTTCCCTTGTGGCCGAGAGAGCAGATCTTGTAGGTGATTGGATGAGACTCTTTGTAGAGCTCGCGGTCGATGGGAGGAAGGCCAACCATGGAGCATTGTCCACCTTCGACCATGCTCATCCACAGAATCCCCAGCCACATAATTACAAGGGCGGCCACAGGATGTGCATCCTTTGCCATTTTGGTGTTGTCAGTGAACATCAATGCCGTCACGATGACGACAGAGAAGATGACAAGGGCCATCGAGTAGAATTGCTTGATTCCATCTATTACAGACACCATCTTGAGAGTCGTTTAAGTGTATGTTTGCTTCTAGCCGTATTATCGCTAGAAGTCTGTGGGCGAGAGAATGCAGAAAAAAAATGGGGCCGAAGTCGGCAGGGGCGAAACCCAACGATTCGCTGAAGGGCCGGCACGTTCCCTGAGAGCCCCTACGAATGGGCAATACGGGCTTTCTGTAGGCATAAAAAATTCCCCTCCCATCCGTTATTTTCTTAACGCTTCCTTGATCGTTGGCAACTTTACAAGACTGTGCCTGTTCGCCAACTACATTGATATTAGATGGTTCTACCTTCTTAAACATTTTCGGGGACTGTGAGACATTTAGAACCTCAGTGAACTTATAACGGCATTCTACCGGTCTCATTTCTTCAGTGCCAATGCTGTCACCTTTTCACGGCCAGCGCAAATGGGAGTCGGCACCACAAACACCGATGTGACGGTAGAACGGCTGACAGCCAAAGGGTTTTGTCGGAACTTTGCTGACGGCCAAGAGATATATAAATAGTGTGGTCATGCGCGAGGCTATTTATCAGTCTGCTGTGGGTCCGAAAATTCCCCGCCGAAAATTCCTCTCCTGCCAATGGTCAGTGAAAATGTAGATTGACCATTGGCCGTTAGTAACGGCCAGCCGGTCGGTAGTGGCGAACAACATTCCCGCCAAATATCAAGAGGCTGCGAGCTCGTATGTGTGTAGAGGAAATGAGCCTACATTTTTTGGTTGTCAAC
This sequence comes from Cylindrotheca fusiformis, assembly GCA_019693525.1. Taxonomy (NCBI): domain Eukaryota; phylum Bacillariophyta; class Bacillariophyceae; order Bacillariales; family Bacillariaceae; genus Cylindrotheca; species Cylindrotheca fusiformis. The sequence continues at coordinate 8,506 of JAAMXS010003535.1, read as the reverse complement.
ATCTCCATGAACATCATCAACTGTGGAAACGGCTGGCGAACAACATTCGCGCCAAATCCGCTATGGGGGAAATGAGCTACCTCTTGGTTGTTCAAAATATATCTCCATGAACAAAACAGTGGGAAACGAAATATTCGATTCTTGTGGATGGGTTCGACAATGACTATTGTCAAGATTTACAAGGGAGGTCGACGAAGGCAGAATCTGTTCTTGATGAGAAAGTACGAGGCGAGCTTGTGATATCTTGCTGTTGATAGTAGGATACCGTCCTTTTAACTCAGGGATACGACGTATCGATCGCGGCGAGGGGATGGTTGTTGCTATTTGAACACTAGGATCCCTCACACACATTGCGAGCTCCCTTTCTCAGTAGCTCCTCCTGTTTGCATCCGAGAGCAACCTCCAATTGTTCGATGAAATCACCGATGCCTTGGTTGCATGGATATAGTAAGCGCAGCTACTGAGAAAGGAGATATCAAATGTGTACACACACACATGGCAGGCAGGCTATAGTAGACAATATTGATGTCCGAGCCTTCGCGCACTGCCTTCTCCAGAGTGCCAATCCAAACTTTCTCCACATTGACACAGAAAAAAAAGCCTAACCTTCCAACTCTAGGCAATCTCTCGAAAGTTTGTGGACAACAATTCACCAGTCGATGGCAACATCATTTGGAAAGTCGAAATGATTTTTTTCCCCCTTACGTTGTGTTATATCAAACTTTGAATGACTGAGAATTCCCTGGACATTTCGTAGCTAGATGACTGAATCTTCTTGGACACGACGACGACGACGGAAGACTGTCATGGTGACGGAAGTCGACAGAGCAAACAATACGAGCAAGAGCGAACCTGAAAAATCGTTCCCCAAAAGCATCCGCCAGATTTGTTGGTCCAGTCTCTAATAAAAAATGGGGGACTCTTCCTATCTCATTCTGGGAAATACGAGATTGAAACAAGAACATAGAAAGTTCTCACCCGAAAAGGACCGAGTATGCCACGAACACTTACCACAGCAGACTTGATGAAACTACGACATGGATCAAAGTGAAGTTCGAATGCATGGAAAATGACGAACCAAGGAAACTTACCACAGCAGACTTGATGAAACTACGACATGGATCAAAGTGAAGTTCGAATGCATGGAAAATGACGAACAAAGGAAACTTTTCTAGATGCATATAGTTCCCCTCTTCAAAACTATTTCATTGTTAGTAGCTAGCTAGTGGATTGATGATAAAAGAAATCATTTGTGCGAGTTCCACAACTCAACGACAATCCTGCACGGATAACCGTTCGAAACAAAAATAGCTTTCTGCTAGTAGATAAATTGTACCTATATGAAACAGATTTGAGCTACATCAGAGGGTTACAACTTCGCTTGCTGGTTGATTGATGACTGAATAATTTCCAACTTGGGGGAGTTTCACCACTGCAAAAGGTTGACGGCGGGTGCATTCAAAGACCACATCAGTTGCAAGATCGAATGTAGAGCTAGGAATACCAAAAAGTAGCTCTTGCAGGAATCTGATGATCTGACACCATAAATCACAAATGATTATGACTTCACTTGCCGGTGGATTGATGCGAAAATCATCGTTATGTATAGCGTCGCAAACAGGTAGATTGTGACGGGGTTTGTCATCATCATCATCGGAACAAAACACAAATCCGCATTGGGGATGTTTTCAGTACCAAGATAAGCTGATTCGGAGACGACCACCAATGTTTCCAGAATAGCCATTTTGCTAGATGAAATTGGACGACCCATGGGAAACAGACCCGACTCGAAATCATTCGAATGTGACTTATTCACGTGCCAGTGCAAGGATGCGAAACTATCATCAACGTCTCAAAACTCCGAGTTCCATATCAAAAAGACATCCTACAGAGGCTTACCGTAAATTCGACAATCACCATTGGTTATAGTGAAAAAGATCTGGCCCAAATCAACTTCTAGATTGACAACGAAACCATCGTAGACGATTCAAGAGATCGGATTCGGGAGAGTTATTCCACAACGAATCTGGCTGGATTGACAAGTAACCAACAGGGGATGCCGATTGGGCACAGTGTTCGACATCAAGGCATCATCATGTTTCGATGCCTCGACTTTTCGGTACGGAAAATACCTGGTCGGGTTCCTGGGTCTTCATTGATGATTTCTTGTCAATTCACAAGTAAAATGTCGTATCAAAAGTCCAAGCTTGTCATTTTGACGTTGTTGTGTTTTGGGGGGTCAATACAAGGGCCAGTAAACTCACGTTTCGGGGAATCGGTTGAGTAGGGTTGCATCAGTTTCATGCAATTCCGAGTCGCTGTAGGATGATTTCATCTTGTCTCGAGACGACCATGTAGTATTCTTGAAAAGTCCTCGATCGGCACACATATCTTCTTTGGAGAACCAATCCCATTGCTGAGAGAGTTGTAATCAAGTAGGCTCAATTGTCAACAATATATATCGTCGACACCCAATGATGCAGTATTTTTCCATGAGAGAGCGGCAACATTGTAAAGTCGTTGCTGTAAACAAGGGAGTAAAAAGAGATCCTCAGGCTGAACGGCAGTGAAAACAAACAATCAGGTCACCGTTGGATAGATTCATCACGTGGGTTACGTCCGACACAAATCTTGACTTCATCGCAAACCTTGGATGAATGAATCCATTTCTCCTGAAGAATTGGCGTTGCAGAATTGGACGAACGCTGAATGCTGTGAGGATATCAGCTCGTTCCCACCTTGCGTATCGGATGTTCCCGCCACCCTCTCTTCTTCAAGAAAAGATGACGTCGTTGTAGACCGGAGCCTCGCACAGACGAACTAAAATCCTCGTTGGAGTTGACGTACGTTGGTCGGAACAGAACGGAAATGCATTGGGAGAAGATTACTTATGGGACTACAAGGAGCCTCATAATAAATAACTCTCTGTAGGTTCTTTCGGATTCTCTTTTGTGTGTTGGCCGCAAGAATTTTGTTTGTTGGCCGTGTGAGGGTGTATCATTTCTTTCAGCGAGAGAAAAACAATCCCGGTAAAAAAAATCCCATCAGTAATGCATGCTGTAGACCTCACATGAAATGCTGATGAAGTCTGAAAATGGCGTTAGCAAAGCGTTACTTTGCTGTTTGCCCGACTGCCTATGCGCGGCCAACACTCACGTTGTTTCCGTACACACTACGTAGGAAAACCGACGTTGTGGGGTAAGATTGAGCCTCCAAATGGCTTTTCGACAAAAATCACCAACACTCACAAACTCGAGAAAAGATCTCCTCATAATTTCTTCGTCGTGAATTCTATTTCCGATCACATCCAAAATGGTCTCTGTAATTGATGGAATCAAGCAATTCTACTCGATGGCTCTTGTCATCTTCTCTGTCGTCATCGTTACGGCATTGATGTTCACCGATAACACGAAATTGGCAAAGGATGCTCACCCAGTCGCCGCTCTTGTCATCATGTGGCTTGGTATTCTGTGGATGAGCATGGTTGAAGGTGGACAGTGCTCCATGGTTGGCCTCCCTCCCATCGATCGCGATCTCTACAAGGAATCTCACCCAATCACCTACAAGATTTGCTCTCTTGGTCACAAGGGAAACAACCTCGACCGATACCTGATGGGCCGTCAATTCATGGTCATCTTCATCAACTTTACCATCAACTTGTGCGGTGCCCCATTGGAAGGTGCTGAAGTTCTCGGACTTCCAGAAATCCTGACTGATATCTTTTTGGGATCTGGTATTGCCATGGTCTTGACAGTCGTCACCATTGGACAATTGACTGCTCAGGTCAATGCTTCTCACTGCATGCTTGACTACATCAACACCCACTTTATGACCTTTACCCTCTACGTCACTCTGGTCATTGAGGCAACTGGTGTCATGCACTCTTGTTACTTGATCCGTGATATGTTCTACCACGCCGCCGGAAAGCCTGTCGAGACCAACGAGCCACCCCGCAGTGCGGTTCAGAACTTGTTTCACTGGGGACGTGTCGTTTTCTCTCTTGGAGTTCTTTGCTTTGCCCTTGCCGTCACCATTGAAGCTCTTTTCAACGGGAAGACCACTATGTGGGAATTCATCCCCAACGGAGTCGCCATCGTCCTCTTTATCTTGCTCATGTCGGTTGTCGGTCTTTTGGAGGGTATGCAAATTGCCTTTTTTGCCGTTGCCAAGATCCCCAAGGCTGAACGTGGAGACCATCCATTTGCCCGCAAGACTTGCGAACTTCTTTTCAAGGGTAAGGGACGCAACCTTCCCGGATTCATGGTCGGTCGTCAAATGACCGTCACTCTTTGCTTTTTCATCATTGCCCGAGTCACCACTTTGGATATTGAGGTTGGTGTTGACGACAACATCTTTGGCGTTTCTGACGGTATCCAAGAATTCTTCAACTTGGGATTCCTTGGAGCTATCATCACCACCATTCTTGCCTCCATCGCTTGGCAATTGGTTGCTTCGGCCTTCCCCATTGCCTTCCTTTCCAACCCCATTGTCTACATTGTGCTTCGCATCGTCCTTCTCATTGAAGCCACTGGTATCTGCGCCGGAGCATGGTTCTTGGGTATGATCCACAAGAAGGTTGCTGGATTCCAATTGGATGAAGTTTATGTTGGAACTGCCGAAGAGCGTGCCGCAGGAATGAAGCCCGACCACTCTATCCATGCCGGACGCGAATTCACCATGGGAACCAACGTCCTGAATGATCGCAAGAACTGGGAAGAAACCATTGCCAACCTTTCTGCCAAGGAAACCTTCTCTGTCCGTCGCGAACGCATGCTCAAGAACATTCGTGAGCTCCGTGCCATGGCCGAAGAAGCCTCTTCACCAGAGGAAAAAGCAACCTTTGAGACTGCCCTTACGATGGAAACCAAGGCTCTCAACAAACTCAATGAGGAACAAGAAAAGGAAGCAACCCTTCAAAAGGATTCTTCTGACACTGAGAATGAGGCCGATATGGCCTAAATCATTTTTGAAAAAATACCCCTCTCTTCATGTCGATCACTAATAGTAACTAGAATGCACCAAAATTGATATACAATAATAAATAAACACAAGACGTTTGTTAATAATTGAACTACTACCATTTCGTATTTTTGAATTTCTTTGAGCTTACTCAGAGCACTTGAACGACCTCCTCCCAATTTCTTCATAATGTCTTGTTGGTGCTTCAACACATGCAACTATAGTGGGGTGGTACAACCGTCTCTACGACACGTGCGTCATGCGATTGACTGCGAATGATTCAGTCGACTACGGTCTAGAAGCCCGCACTTATTACTATAAATAAAACGCATTTTGTTAATGTTTTATTGTCGCTATGACACGTCCGACATGCCTGCCAAGACAGCGAATGACTCTGTCGACTACATTCTAGAAGCCAAACCACTCGTCGGAGGGGAATTTTCCTCGCAATAATAAAGCTCCATTGTCAAGAACAGAGCAAATGCACAGCAGCATCTAGTGGAAAGATAAGCCAATGTTCAGGGACCATGATGTTTCGGCGGCGCCAAAGAAATGATGCCCCCCAAGCATCGCGAGCAGTGGCGCTTGGAAATGACAATGACAATCCCAAAAACAGTACTGTCTATGAACGGATGACCCAAGTTTGTTCCTTCAAGAATCGGTTCGGCATATGCATCAGCATTTCAAGGCACCGCGTTATGCTCATCATTCTGAACGTCGTTTTGATCATTCTCATTCTCTTACGATATACATCCCTGGCCCGTATTGTTTCCGAGACGGTGGAAGGTGCAGTGAAAGATCCATACCGTCGTGCCAAGGTGTTCAATCCCCTTCGAACATTCCATGCCATGTATATTGATCAGAACAGGCCACAAGGTCTGAAAACATTTCATCTCACTAATGAAACTGGCTTTGTTGTCAATTTAGATCGAGATAAGGATCGTCTGGATGTTTTTCGGAATCGAAATCCATCCTTTATTCAACGATTTCCGGCACATCATTGGACGAATGAGAAACTCGCAACATCAACAACAGCAGATCGCGAAAAGGTAAAGATTCAAAAATATTGGGGAAACAAATATCCATGGATCAAAATAGCAGGTGAAAGGGGTAAATTTGGAGATGCAGCTTGTTCCCTTTCCCATTTGTTACTTTGGAAGGAAAAGTTATTGGATGTAGATGGGCAGGATTACGTTTTCATCTTTGAAGACGACATTCGAATCACAGAACCACTTCGATCCAAACTTGTTCTTCAAGCTCCCGATGTGGCAGATATTGTATTCTTAATGCCATCTGCGATGAAACGAGTTATGGTACCATGGAAAGAAATGAATGACGACCATAAGACTTGGAATATATCCAAACGAGTTATAGGTGGATTTGGTACCTTTGGATATCTTATAACACGACTTGGTGCCGAAAAAATGATGAAATTCCTTACAACATGTCGAGAACCGATAGATCTAGCATTCTTTGGTTCCACATCGGTCCAAGTTTACATCCCCGAACGATGGCCACTTGTACGGCATGACCCCAATCCGAATGCGGAATCATCTCGATTAGAAATCAATCAACAACAAGGAGGAAAATAATAAATATATTGAAGAGATTGCATATCATTTCTTCCCATCTGCGAAAGGTATATGATGGATTTGCAACAGCTACGATTGCTTCCATCTGTGGGAAAGAAGGAAGAAAAAGAAAAAAACAGATGAGGAATCAAGCTTCTTCTCCTCCGTCCGAATTGATATATATATATATCGCTCTCTTTCTAGAGTCAGGGCCGTCGTCATCACTCTCCTAGTTCAAAACTTTTGCAAAATACTATAGAGTCTGAATAGCTAGTAGCCACTATGATGTCATCCATTCTCCAGTACCTTACCTCGCTCCATCATGTTCTTTTCCTCTTCGCCAAGAGCTCTCGCAAGTGCACGTCACTCTACTAGATATAGTAGCGTACCTAAAGAAAGCCACTCATCTTCGACTTATTCGTCCAATACGTCCTTTCATTTACCAGAAACACTGGGAATGAGGCAAGTCGATTTCAACGAAGAGAGAAGAAGGAAGAAAAGTTACACCGGGCAATGTCCATGGATGGAGGAGGTAACGGTGGTTTGGGTGACAAGATTCTATCTATGTTGTTGTCTGGAGACTATATGAAGATAGTCCGAAAAAGGAGAGTAGTAGAAACAAACATGGCGACTACGCGTTGAAATGGCTACGATTCCCACACCTCAGAAGTTGAAGAATTTGAAAGGTCACGGAGAGATTTAGTTTGAGATGACTAAGTGCTCTGTCATTTCTATACCCTTGCTTTTGTTTGTAGAGGTAGACTGTAAGAATAGTTCCGATTTTGTCACCTTGAGAAAAGAATATAGGGTGTGTGGGTAATAAGAGTTTCAGAAATTGGAAGGTCCAAACCTTTGACCACTTTGACTTAAGAAATCGTCCGTGTCGTCAACTCGTTAAATCGTGACGTATGTAGGTCAATGTGGAAGTATAGTACATACTTGATGTAGATCGGATGTCCAGACTTCGTGCAACACAACAAAACAAATTATTTTGTGCGTGATGTTTATATATGATTCGATGAGAGGACAATAATGAGAAACAATCTCGTTCTTGGCACGAGAGAAGAAATGAGTCTGATCAGAACGTGCCATCGTCATCGACTCGGACGTGTAGTGCTAATGAGAACACAACTGAAATCATCATTGGAATAGTCTTACAAAATACTGCAATATAGGTTTTGGAAAGCATGCAATTACCATGGAACAACTGCAAGCCCAGCGTCAGCTCAGCCCTGCTGCTGATGGTGTCAACAATGGCCATCAGTTCATCTTTGGGCTTCACGACACCAACGAGGTCATTATTCCGCTCGTCGCTCCCAGGAGATAGCGGTACGATATCTCAGCTAGCAGGTACTCCTGTAGTCGAAGAAAACCCATCCGTTCCGGTTGAGAAGCACAATGGAGAAGAGGAGGAGCAGCCCCCCTTGAAGAAACTTCCTGACAACCTAAAAGAATTGACGACTGCAGATGCACCTGCAGAAAAAGAAATGTCTATTTTTGACATTGTAGCATCCAGGCTTGCGATCTGCTTGGTGGACAGTGAATTGAAGAAGGACAGAACAAAAAATGAAGTCGAAGATCCCTACTCTGTCAACAACTGGATAAGCGACGAAAGCTCAGAGATGTTGGAGCAGGCAATGGATAGTCTGAAAATAAAGGTAATTGTCTCGAATGATTTGATGCACTTAGCTTCTCCAGAAATTGGACGACTAACAACCGTGTCCTACCTTTTTTTTTGGGATACTAGCTGCCTGAAGAAAGGACTGGCCTGGACCGTGATGATGCTTCCTCCTGGATACGTTGGATGAAGTCCTCTCCAACTCCTGTGATTGTGGATCTATGCGAGGAAATCCGAGAAGTAGCCAACGCAACCATATCCGACGACAATCTAGATATGATCGACACGTCTCGAGAAGAGTTTCTGACAAGGCTTGGTGGTCGACTGTTGCTCTTTCCTTCTGGTTCGACTCTGTCGG
>JAAMXS010003533.1:0-22733 GCA_019693525.1 Cylindrotheca fusiformis | reverse complement strand
TTGTCCAGCGTCCACGAAAACAACAAAGAGATAGTGCATCTGGACCAGGTTTCTGGTACGCCTTCAAGCAATTCGGAGTGGGAAAGGAATGCAGTTTCTTCTCCATCAGGCAGTGGGGGTAGAAATATTGCCGACTTGTCCAACATCGACAACAAAAACAAAGAGGCGGACCTGAACCAGGGTTCTAATTCAGAGTGGGAACGGGCTGGAGTTGCTTCACCACCAGATAGTCAGAATCGAAATCTTGCAGACTTGTTTAGCGTCAACGACAACAACAAAGAGAAAGTGCACCTGGACCAGCTTTCTGGTACGTGTTCAGGCAGTTCGGAGTGGGAAAGGACTGCTGTTTCTCCTCCGTCAGGAACTCACAGTAGAAATATTGCAGACTTTTTCAACAACAGAAACAAGGAGGCGGACTCTAACCAGGCTTCTAGTTCGGAGTGGGAAAGGGCTGGAGTTCCTTCTCCGCGAGGTAGTTTGTCCAGCGTCAACGAAAACAACAAAGAGATAGTGCATCTGGACCAGGTTTCTGGTACGTCTTCAAGCAATTCGGAGGGGGAAAGGGCTGCAGTGCCGTCTCCATCAGGTAGTCAGAATAGAGAAATTGTAGGCTTGTCTTCAATTTCATCTCCACCAGGTAGCCAGAGTTGGAAAATTGCAGACTTGTCCAGCAATGACAGCAACGAGTACGCGCACATGGACCAGCTTTCTGGAACGTCTCTAAGCACTTTGGAGTGGAAGGTAGCCGCTACCGCTTCTTCTCCAATGGAAATTCAGCTGTCACCAGCTGGTCCTCTACTGGGATCTCCTCCAAGGTTTAATCCCTTGAACACAGCAGACAGTATTGCCAAAGACGACAGCGAAGCAAAGAGGGAAGAGGCAGTGATGCAGGGTCCGTCCATCGGGATGGATTCAGACAATTCGAATCATAAAAATCTTGAAGATACTGTTCATTTACCAGAGAATCCTGCAACGTCATCTTCCGCGGCTTCTTCTGCGGGTGAGGATGCAGATTCAATCAATCTATCAAACTATTCCGGGTCCATTGATGACAGCCAAAGCGGCTTACACCCAACATCTCCTCCTCCCCCAGTCTCTCCATCTGACTCCGAAAGAATAAGTCCGGCGGGTTCGGAGAGCAGTGGCTGGAATCTAGGAGGTTTTCAGGATACTCTGGAGGGAATTCGGATGGGCGCAGAATCTAGTAGCACTTCTTCCGAAGAATACGGCCCCGAAGGTACGGCAGGAGCCTTTCCGTCACCAGACACAGGATGGATGAGACCTTATACCCCAGAAAGTGCCCAAGTCACCCCACCGCCGTGGTTTTCAGGCGCCGAGGGTTCTCGTTTGTCCGTATCTCCACTTCAATCAGGTTCGGAAAATGAAGGCCAAACAGGATTTTATGCTCAAGACAAGGGCAGGGTTGAGCAATTTCTAGGATCATCAAGTTCCGAAGACTCCTCGGATCAAGCTGACATTGGCGTGAATGCTGGACTCCTGCTCGGCTCTTTTCCTTCATCACAGGAAGCCATCAACCGTCTAGACGCCTCGAACAGGGGCGAACCTTGGGCGGACAGTAGAAGCAGAGAACCTGAGGACAAAGACTGGCCTGATGCTATTATGCAGCTCAAAGACGACGATGTGGTTCATGATCTCCTACCGAACAGCTATATGGACCATGAAAATGAAACGAGTGTTCACAACTTCCTTCTGCGTTCCAATGAACTTGTTGCTGCCCCATCTGAAGAAACTCTGATCACTGAAGAAAGCGAGAGCGCCCGTGCTTCTCCTACAGCGAACGGTAAAGTTGTCGGGCTTGAAGCAGGTACGATCTCTCAGCATGCCACTGCGAGGGTTCATTACGGCCACAAGACAAATCACGACTTTGATGAGCATGTTTTTGGACCATTGATACAGGAGCATCCAAAGAAAGACTCTTTGACGAACATCAATCCAGAGAATCAGTCCGTGTCCACTGGATCTCAGATGACAGCGGAAGAAGGTAGCTTAGGTGGCCGAGGCGAGCCTGAAGTTTCAATCAACCAGCGAGATGTTGATGACACGTCTGATGGGCCTTTGGAGGCTGCTCATGTTCCCAACGATTCTCCAAATAGGACGAAAACGGTAGAGAATGATTCTACTTTCTCGTCTTTACACACAGACGAACAACTCATGCTAGGCGATGGGTTCAGAGAGTCTCAAAAAACCAAGGAGCCAAACCGCTTATCTATGATTGCTGGATCAGCCGAGGTAGCTAAAGAAATCACCAAGCTGGGCGACAGTGAGCGAGAAGTCGCGATCGACGATGACGGTACAAACGTCTCATCATTCGACGCCGTACGTTTAGTGGAGCTGGAGCGGAGTGATAGCGAGTCTCAAGAAACAATTCGGCCGGAAAGGCACTCTCCTATTTTTACAGCCGTGAAGGTAGCAGAAAGCATTACCGCAAGCAATGATGCTATTGATTCTTCAACCCATGATGGTTTTCTAGATATCTCGTCTCGTTACATGGTGGAAGCAACAGGGCGGGAGCATTTCGTCGATGAATCTCCAGTGACCATCTTGCAGCAAGACGATCAAGCTACTGTCACTGGCTCTGTTCTTGCAGCAGGGAACGGTGACGGTGAGTCGATCAATTCTATCGATGCGGATAATCGGCCTGTCAACATTGCTGAACCCAAGGAGCAGGCCAGTTGGGGTTCTGCAGATACTATCATCGAGGCAGGAAGCCAGGTTGCGGTTTCTAGAGCAATGAGGCCAGATGATGAAGACAAAGTATCAAGTGATGACTTTTCAGAATCCTTGATCCATGAAATTGGTGGAGATGTCAAACCTGCCGAGAGTGTTGAATCATTGAAACCGAAGGCCCCCAGCAGCATATCTTTAGATATCATGCGGCAACCAGAAAGTCAATCTACAATGTCTAGGGGTATAAAGGTTGTGGGGGAAGACATAACCACAAACGATGGCAATTCTGAATCCTTCCGTAGTGACAACAATGCGCTTGTCGACATCATGGAACCACTGGACCTGGAGCTTGACAAAAATCCACCAGGCATCGAAGAAGAAAGTCAGGCTAGTATCTCTGGATCTGCGAAGGTAGAGGCAGAAAGCAGCGGCACAGCTGAAAATGATCCATCTTCAATCGATGATAGCGAAGCAGGGGCCTCTCGTTTTGGCATGATCAAATCATCAAACGTCAAGTATTCCATCGACATTTCTCCAGTGGCCAGCCACCAGCCAGGACTCGAGCACGCGGTGTTGGGTCCTCCAAATGTCGCAAATAACCTGCAACACTTGGCTCCGGAAGCCGAGTACGACAACAAGAAGGGCATCTCTGGTCTTGAGCATTCGACTGACACCAAAGCATTGGCGTCTCCTTTTCATCCAGCCTCTGTTTCTGAATTCCTTAAAGCTCGACGGAAGTCAGATGAGTTTGATGAGGAGGCAATGCCCTCTTTAGTTGATTGGGAATCTCCGACTGCGGACACAGAATTGGTCGTCTTGGAATCTGTCCGGAACGATATAGGGGCTTTCGTCCAGAATGAAAATGACCAAGAAGGGGAATCTCCGACTGCGGGCACAGAATTGGTCGTCTTGGAAAATGTCCGGAACGATAGAGGGGCTCCCGTCCAGAATGACAATGACCAAGAAACCCGAAACACGGTCGAAAGCGGGCCTATCGGATTTGAAATGGATGCAAGTATGGAACCGGCCGTTCAGAAGGTGTCCGTCGACAAGCTTGGAACACAGGAACAACATGACATTGCTAGGCCAGGTCTTGAATCCTTCAAAGAAGGCATTTCGGAAGACGACGAATCGTTTAATCTCTTTGTTGAGAACTTTTTGCCTGATGCGTTAAAGGACGAAGCAAACAGAGAAGAGGACATACGTGATATGGCAGGAGAAAGTAGTGTTACGGACAGAGTAGCAGTTTCCCAAAGTGATGCTATCATGCCGCGCGAGAAAGCAACAGAATCAGATAAAGGCTTTAAGCGCGAAGACTGCGGGAGGAGTTCTCCTTCAGCTGATACTGAGATATCCGATAATCGTGACGGAGGAGAGTTGGGCGAGTTATCATCTCCAGCAGACACGACAGCATCAGAGAAGGCGTACATGGAAGAATTCGAAAAGCTGATTTTGCGATGTGAAAGTGGGCAGGCAGTTGACGAATACCGTTTCTACTGCCTTCAGCTCTATGGACGGCAGAAAGTTGGAAAGTACCTCACAGACTGTGAAAGCAGTCGCCTCGAAATATTTTTACGGCAGGAGAAGGCGCTCAGACCTAAGCGGGACAATGTCAATGGCGGCGCAATTCCAGGGGGTATTTTCAGCCCAGATCTTGACCAAGTGGCATCTGAAGAGGAGATATCGCCAAGTGGTGAAGAACAAAGGGTAATGACGGGGAAGGATGGCGACGAATCAAGTAGACATGACAGCTCTATTCCTAGCAGTGGTAGCGAGAGAGATTCTGTCTCATTGTCACAGACCACATCCACATCCTCCTCTTCCTCCTCCGAATCATCGTTAAGCGATGATATATCTTTGCCATCTGAAGTACGCTTCAAGAGCTCGGAAGACCAATCGATCCCCCTACACGATTCAAAGTCGATACCCTCCTCAGTTTCTTCCTCGTATTCCTCAGATTCTGCTTCTGCCTCGTCTTCGTCCTCAGCATCTTCGCCATCAGAGTCGTCATCTTCCAGGTCGCCATCAGCATCAGAGTCAAGGAGTAAATCTCAAGCAAACATGAGTGACCGCAAAGAGCCTCAAGACGCTGGTATGGAGAGCCTATCAATTGGCAATCGAGGGGATCAAGGCTATTCCAAAAGCGATTTCGATAAACTCTCGGTGCAGAAATGCGACTCTCCTAAATCAACGTCCTCTTCCCTGTCGGCATCAGAGCTGCGAAGGCATGAGAAGGAATTTACAGGAGGATCTCCCGAAATTCCTGCCGCTGAAGCGACCGGTATTACAATACATTCATCAGATTTGGAACATGGTGATGAAGAGAGTATCATTGTTGCTACTTCAACCGACGCTATGCCCATTTCACCGATGCGTGAAGCACCCCACTTTGCCACCTCTGGGAATTCAACCATGGATATTGAATCCCTGGATCCACTGTCAGATTCGGAATCAGAGTCAAGTGATGAGTACGGCTTCCCGAAGTCCAAAATCCGTTTTAGGGGGAGTATAATGCCCTTCCGCCAAGCTGCTGGGGAGAAAACACTTGAAAGTGGGGATTCAAGAGAAGTAATAGTGAGAAGATTTGATGCCAGAATCCCTACATCGTTTTCTCTGTCTCCCCTTGCTCAGAGGAGAATATCTCCTGATCAGCAGGAAGACGTGAAACTGCCATCGGTCTATCAACTTCCAGATGAATCTCCATTGTCATCGCCAGCCCAACAAAGTAAAGTGAGCTACCAATGCAACAGAGAGGGAAGAGCATCTGAAGCCGGGGATGCACAAGAAACAAAAGTGAGAGCATACGGCACGACAATTCCGACGACGTATTCTCTGCCTCCCCTTCCACAGAGGAAGGTGTCGAATCAACAGGGAGAGTTGAAGCACCTGTCAGCTCTAATCCCACTGGAATCTCCATTCACGTCACCAGAACAACAAAGCAAACCAAGGTACCAATACGAGAGAGAGGGCAGTGTGTCAGATGAAAGCAGCAGCAGGACTTCTCCTTCCTCAAGTCCTAGAACAGAATCGCCGCCTAATCAGATTTTGAAGCATCAAAGTAAGATGCAGGGGGGCAGCAGTAGTAGCTCAGCGTCATCAGAAGATTCCGCAAACCGGTACAAGGCATACAAAAGTCTTTTGAATTCCCCACTCGAGAATCGATGGATGACTGAACTGAAGTTAAGACAAAGGACAAAAGAAGAATCAGAATATCTAGAGCAAATTGAAGGATCAAAACCACAGACAGGGGCGAATAAGAAAGGCGGAGAACTTGAGAATTCGGTACTTCCGGAGGAAGCCAAGGTCCAAGGCACAGGCCGTCAGTCCAGTCAAGACGAGCACAAACAAGCCCGAAGAATCGACCAGGGGGTCCAAGAAGAGGCGGAGAACGAAAACAAAGGCAGTACGATGAGATCATTTCAAGTGAGTGGGGGCTCGCACAAATCGCACAATGAAGCGGCGCAATCACCAACAAAATACAACGCCAATGTCACGGCGACCAAGCCGGCGTATCTAAAGAAGCAGAGCTCGCTTATCCATTACATTCCAGAGGAGGATGAGGTTGCTCGGAAAGCATACATGGAACTCTTAAGGGAGCCACACAATGAAAACAAAGCCAGTGTGTCGCAATCTGTTGATGGTGGTAATGCTGTGGACTTGCACAATTCAGAGGTGAACAAGAGTGCTGCTCGAACACTATACGAAGGGGTCGAGGAAGAAACACCTGACACAAAGGCGGGCCGACACTCTCGATCTCTGGCGACAACTGAAGGTTCACTCGCTCAGCATCTGTTTGAAAAATCTCAAATCTCAAAAGCTCACGCGGTACGCAGCTCAGCCATCAAGCCAGCGTTGCTTAAGAAGCAAAGCTCGCTCATCCATTACGTTCCAGAGGAGGATGAAGTTGCTCGGAAAGCTTACATGGAGCTTCGAAAAGAACCCAAGGATGAAACCAAAGCTAGTGTCTCCAAATCTGTTGACGGTAGTAATGCTATGGACTTTCACACTTCAGAGGTGGGCAAGAATGCTCGAGGAGTATACGGAGTGGTAGAGGAAGAAACACCTGATAAGAAGGTGGGCCGGAACTCTCGATCTCTGGCGACAACTGAATCTCAACAACTGCTTGAAAAACCTCAAACCTCAGGTGCTCACACGGTACACTCAGCAAAAAAGCCAGCGTTGCTGAAAAAGCAAAGCTCGCTCATTCATTACGTTCCAGAGGAGGATGACGTTGCTCGGAAAGCATATATGGAGCTTCGAAAGGATCCAAGTGATGAAAACAAAGCCAGTATGTCCCAATCTGTCGATGGTGGTAATGCTGTGGACTTCCTCAATTCAGAGGTGAACGAGGAAGAAACACCTGACGCAAAGGCGGGCCGACACTCTCGATCTCTGGCGACAACTGAAGGTTCGCTCGCTCAGCACCTGTTTGAAAAATCTCAAATCTCAAGAGCTCGCGCGGTTCACAGCTCAGCCATCAAGCCAGCGTTGCTTAAGAAGCAAAGCTCGCTCATCCATTACGTTCCAGAGGAGGATGAGGTTGCTCGGAAAGTGTACATGGAGCTTCGAAAAGATCCAAATGCTAGAGACAAGGCTAGTGTGTCCCAATCTGTTGAATTTGGTAGTGCTATGGACTTGCAAAATTCAGAGGAGAACAAGATTGCTCGAAAAGTATACGGAGGGGTAGAGGAAGATACGAGTGACAAGAAGGCGGGCCGAAAATCTCGATCTCTGGCGACAACTGAAGCTTCACTCTCTCAACAACTGTTTGAAAAATCTCAAACCTCAGGTGCTCACACGGTACACAGCTCAGCAATAAAGCCAGCGTTGCTGAAAAAGCAAAGCTCGCTCATTCATTACGTTCCAGAGGAGGATGAAGTTGCTCGGAAAGTGTACATGGAGCTTCCACAAGGTCCACGAGATGAAATCATTGGCAGCGTTGATAGATCAGTTGAGGGAGGCAAGTTGTGGGTTCTGCCGGAGGCTCGATCTACCACGGGCGGGGAGAATTACAAGAATATACTTCATATCGACAGCAAAGCTAAACAGCCAAAGAAAAGTCACAGCAAGGTTGCTAATGTCTTTGCTCAACTGGAGAAAAACGAACGTTTTCAAAAAGCTTACATTCAAGCGTCAGAAACTAGTCCAAAGGCTGATAGATTGAAACCCCAAGATTTATACACCAAGAGGACCCCTGCAAAGAAACCTGATGTAGAGTCGAGAACAGGCAATAAAGGCCAGATTCAAGAAGACTGGATGATACGAAAGAAAGAATTAGAGGATCAAAGAAATGCTGCTGAGACCTTGGCCACTGCGGCGCTCGCAAAACTAAGTACTTTGGCTCATCAAGACCCCATTGAATCGTCCAATTCGAAGCCAGAAGGAGTGGTTGTGTCAGAAATCGGACCAACAAAAACGAAAAACAAGACCATTGAAGGCATAGCTCCACGAGACTTCACAACCTATGATGTTTACAGCGGCTTGCCAATCGTCGACTCTTCATCAGACGACGGAAGTGTGAACCCACATCCAACACCCAATTGGTCAATTTTCTCCATCTTCAAACTGCGACGATCGCGGATTAGAAAAATGTACAAGGAATCACGAGCAGAGAATATAGGACAAGATGACAAAAGTTTGAATTCTTCGTCGTCGTTTCAGCAGCTCAAGCCGAAACACCACACAGAAGTCAGGACCGCAAGCCCGGTTGCTAGAGAAGTAGAAAATCAAGGACAGGTGTACGATGGGGACTCTGAAGTGGGAAACAAGGATATTGGTCTTGAGGTGGTGGAGCAAAAGGGGCCGGATCAAATAGAGTCGGTCATCGAAACAAAGAATGCCTCTCCTTCTAAGTTGGCACCGGACTTAGCCCGCAACGAACTCCGACATGCATTGGAAGGAGGGAAGAAACTGCGACACATGGTTCCGTCATTGAACAAGGTATCGACGAGAGTAGGCACAGAACAGCCGAAAGCAGATCTCAGGGATGAGCTTTTGCAACGAAGACTCAAGCTACGGGCAGTGCAACCCGACGAGGGTTCGAAAAAACACATCAAAACTAAGAATGATGCTGGTACTCAACAAGTGACAGATCCAGCTCGCGAGCTGAAGAATTTACTGGAAGGGGGGTTCAAACTTCGACACGTGCCTCAGTCCGATGAAGAAAAGGCGCCGACGACATTGCAGCCCATGAGATTGGTGAAATTGAGACCAGTGAAAGCAAATGACAAAGATCAGCTTCTAGCTTCGGGACCTTCGTTGCCATCAGTTCACGACACAGAACACGAAGTTGCTACGGTATCACCTTTCACAGAGTATTCTTCGGATGAACCGGTCTCTGTGGTAGAAAGGGGCTCTCAAGTGGCTACATCTGCAGTTCTCCAGCCCGACCCAGAAGCGGACGAAGAGAATCAACAGCACAACACAAATCTGGATGTCAGCCAGAAGGAAAATAAGAAAACTGTTCACTTTCGTCTGTCGCTTGGCAAAGAAGGAGCAGAACATGGTGTACAGGAGCTGCCTGGAAGCCCCGGGGTCACTCCTGGTGACACCAGACTGAATTCAAGAAGCGATCCCGAGGCGACATTCAGCAACACCTGGGATATAGAGAATCAGGTACAAACGGATTATCGAGATTCTGAATCATCCACTGCCAGCAGGTCATCAGAGGACTCTTCTCTTTTAGACTGGTCCCCAAGCTGTTGCACAACCACCTGGCAACTTTTTGTTCGCTCCTTTGTGTATCTGCTACTTCTATCAGCAATTGGCTTGCCAATACATTTCCTCTGGATCGAGGAATCGAACAAGCCGATGGGTGATCTTCCGTCACTCGACATTTTTCCTTTTGGAAACTCTAGCGGTACTTCGAATGTGGTTGCACGAAACAATATTTTCGAACATAGCGATTGAACTTCTCACTTAGAGAAGATCCTTAAAAATTTCTAAACTATCCTAATGGCTTTGGAGCCTCTTCGTGTATCTTGCAAAGGAAGAATGGAAACATTCCGCTCGTGGCATTGATAAAGCCTGATTCTAGCCAACTTCGAACGAACAGTGGTTCAAAAGGCCCTGCCGCAACCAGAAGCACCGTCGTTGTAGAAATCACTGGGCTGGGGATACGTCCAACGAGCTGTTCTACGCGTTTCGAGCTTGCATTCAACAACAAACCTTCTATCGAGATGATAATACCCATCATGGCAAAAAACAATGTTGCTTCGCCAGCTCGGTATGATGTTGCGTTATGAATGGAGAACGTATACTCGTGCAGCAAGCCGGAGGCTAGAAAAGTAAGAAGTGCTGAAGTTTCTCTTCCCAATCCGATCTTTCTTGCTGGAATGTACACATTACGTTTCAGAAGGAGCTGCACTGACATATTCCATCTTTGTGCCCAGCACTCCTGGAAACTCCGAGAAGCTAGCAGCGGATTTCGAAAACCAGGTTCCAAACTTGTACCGAAGAGTATCGAATAAAAAAGGGAGGCGAAGTCAGTTGAGAACGCCAAGAACAAGTATATGTACCACATATGCACGAATCCATTAACAATCATAGCATATGATGACCTCGAAACTTCAAAGTAATCCGACGGGTTTTGACCGAGAGACCGAAAGAAGCTTAAGAGGACAGAAATAGCAACAACCTTCAGCACCATCAGACCAGTTCTATGCACTACGTCGTGTAGCACAAGTCGTTTTGGCTTTCCCTTTGCAGTGATGGGTTCAAGAATGGAAATATACCAGCATAAAAATGTCTTCAAGTCTCTGTCAGCACCTGAAGGATAGTTTTCAAAGGCAACTGCGACTGACTTGAAAAATGTCATGAAGCCCACACAAGAAATAATAAACAGATCCATCCAAGAAAGCTCTTCTGGCCATATACTGGATATTAGATTCGGCAACTGATATGGTACAACAACTGCTACCAATATCGACGGGACTTGACGAGAAGGAGATTTTGGTGGTGTGGAGTAAAGGAGGGCGCCGAGAGGTATCGATACCAGAAATGCATGTCCAATTTGCATTGCTACTATGGACACCCAGTTTGCAATCAATGGAGTATGTAACGCGCAGGAATATTGTGTCATTGTTGAATATCCTTTGGAAGGTCAACTGTGATGGTTGCTTCCACATCTCTGAATTCCATCTTGTCTTGAAGTTACATACAAAAATGTGAAAGTCAGATTTATTTAGCTGACACCTTGTTGAAATCGAGACCAATCTGAGCGTTCGGATTTTGGGGGGGACTTCCAGATGCAATAAAGAGGGGAAGTTGAACCCCTCACAGGGTTGAAACTTATTTGTGTGTTCGATTAAAGAAATGTGAAAAAGAGACGACATGCGACAATGCCCATTCAACAGAGTATATGAGCACCATTACGTGTCTTGATCTTCTAGTTGCAATTAAAACTAGAAGCAAAACCTCCTAGGTGCTATCTCCTCTAAACACATTGTTCTGGAGGTAAAGGTCGCAGCTGTAGGAATCAAAGGTACACAGCAAAGAGAAATAGAGTTTTTATCATGAGTGAGGATCTCTTGAGACAGGCTTTGGAGAACGCTTCGCCTTCTAGTTCCAAAACAACTAAGAGAAAATTGCAACAGGGAAAAAGAAAAACGATAAACATGTCTCCATTACCCTCCTTGCAGAAACTTGCCCCGAACAAAAAGTCCAAAAGAGCGATGCCACCTCCAGCGGATTCTGCTGCTCCAGTGTCTGGGTTGGGACGCAGAAAGCTTGGAAAGCCACGAGGCAAAGGAAGAGGCAATGGAGCCAGCAGCAATAATAAAAAGGTTGTGAAAGAACTAGCTGATGTGCTCATCAAGGAATGCGCGCCGATCAGAGACGAAACACTGAGGTCCAGACGAAGAAGTGAATTGAAGAGGGAGTGGAAGCGAAGGCATTTGAATCTAACCAGTGATCAATTCAATTTATTGTGGAACGAGGCGAGAAAACTATTGAACCAGGCGATTCTTTCTGGCCAAGAAGTACACGAAGACAAACAAGATACCGAAGAGACAAGATTGCCGTCCCCACTTAATCTGCAGGGCGATCGCTCTGCAGACAAGCATGGAAATGAAGCAGCAATAGAGTTGTTGGACAAAATGGAAGGAGGGCCGAGTATTTCTTCAAAACAGATTGCGAATGACAAAATCCAAGAAACGAACTCCAGCGCATCTCCAATGGTACGGCACCGACAGCACGTGGAAAATGAAGAAGCTCCCAGTCCCGTGGCTGCACCTGATGCTAGTAGAGTAGATGAATTTGAAGGGGCAGGAACAAATCCATGGACGGACTTGTTTGTTGGCGTGCAATTTGAGGGGAAAGGCTACTCTATTGCCGACTGGGACACGAGACGAACTCATTTTTAATAATAGTCCACGTGATCGAAACGAAATGTGTTATTCGATGAGGTTGAATTTGTCACCGACTTTGGCAGTAATCTTATCATTCACAATTTGAAAATAGCTATTCCACGAATCTTTTCCAAAGTCCCAGGCTCTGAGTGCTCGATCGGCATCTCTTGCATCAATCGCAGATGCGATTTCCTTTGTTGCAAAACTAGCCTCGTTGACATAGAACCTTGCAACGAGTAGTTCCCGAGATGGCCCCGAATAGTTAGGAGAAGTCAGCATACTGGATGCAAACAGTGCCATTTTCAAAAGCGCATCCACCGGGGGCGGTGGAGGGGTTTGGGGCAAGGTCGTTACGTACGAAGCGGCCGTGGCCCAGTCGCGAGAGGAGTTGGTTGCTTGGCATTTTTTCAACTCCTCACCAAGTTCTTTAAATTCTCTAGCCCCAAAGCCTATGCTAAATGCATATTTACTATATGCAGGGATTCGTTGCTTCAAACTGACGTATGTACAAGAATTTGTAGACGACCCCTCTGCCTTTGTCTCGCATGAACCAAATGCGTTAAATTGTGGATCGTCCATTTGAAGTGCTCCACCTAGTAGCCTTGGAGGAGTTTTTCCCATCATGTAATAATAATCTTCGCGCACCAAGGCATTTTTGTTTGATTTTCTATCACGCAGCTCATATCGTTCCGTTTTCGTTTCGCCATCTGCCAAAGCAAGAGAAGGAAATGCCACGGTGATCGCAACTGCTTGACGCCGATTCATGGCTTGATCAATGCTCCAGCTGAAAGAGTTTTGGAGCATTATCAGAAAGATTATTCCCTTTAGTCTCATGGTGGAAGGCATGAATTGACTTTTGGCTATCCGAAAACGAACTTGCTAGCTGGTTGTCGTTGTTGCTGGTTTCTTGACTCGTGACTCACAGATTCCTTTTTGTCACGGATATGAACTTCAATAGAAAAGCGACGTCCGCCAGTTTCTGCCTGAAGCGGTCAATCTAGTCCTGTGCACCATTCCATTGAATCGACAAATTTATTAGTGCATGTCGTTGTGGAGACGGCAGATAAAACAACTAGAGGACGAAAGGATGCTTGAAATCATCAGCAACATTGTCTCTTCAAGAGCCCCAACCCTGGTTTCTGGTTAAAACTATCGAGTCTAAAATGGTGTCATCCAGAAGCTTGGTGGTCCTGCTTTCTTGTATGCTGCTTTCCGTAGCAACAGCCGCTCTCAATGCACTTCCTTCACCGGTTGCTAAGAGACAAAACCCACGTGAAAGTACTACGACTTCAATTGAAAACAACAATGCAACGTCTATCAACATTCCTGAATGGAAGAGAATTCTTCCTTATCCCTTGAATAACAAGACAAAGACCTTGCAGCGTATTATCGTTCCGGGTCCGGCTGGCAGAACAGTTGAAATATATCTTCTGGGAACGGCTCACATCTCGACCGACTCATCACGAGAAGTCGAGCTATTGCTACAAGCAATAAACCCCAATGTAATTTTTTTGGAGCTTTGCGATCAGCGCATATCAATGCTAGTGACTCCACAGCCTCCACGAAGTAATGAGGATAGTGCTTCCACACTAGATGAGAAGAAAGCAACTAGAAAACGTTGGTGGAAACGGCGAAAAAGAGCCAAGAAAGAAAAATCTGTAAACGCGCCAAAATCGCTACATGGAGTCGCTTCGAATATGCTGACCACCATGCAGCAAGACTACGCAGATTCGTTGGGGGTAGAATTAGGTGGCGAATTTCGAGTGGCTTACAACTACTGGGGGGAAAAGTGTCTTGAGTCTGAAGTTCACATGATCCTAGGTGACAGGCCGCTGTATTTGACGTTGACTAGAGCGTGGGAATCTCTAGGTATCTGGGGGAAAACTAAGTTGCTGATTGGCTTGTTTTTCTCAATGTTGCAGAAGCCAAATCCGGAGGAACTGAGGGAGTGGATGGAATCAGTTCTGGCAGATGACTCGGGTGATATCCTCACAAAGTCAATAGATGAGCTTAAGAAACATTTCCCGACATTGGAACAGGTAATTATAAGAGAGCGGGACGCGTACATGGCATGTAAGCTCTATCAGACCTGCCGACAGCTGCTCACTGCCAATCAACAAACGCCAAAGCAAAGGCTGGTTGCGATCGTTGGTGCTGGCCATGTCCAAGGCATGTGTCAGTGGCTGACAGTCGGGAGCGAGAAAACGCCAGAGCAAGTCTTGAGAGAACTCATTCGAATAAAGAAAGAAATTCCACAGGAGGATGCACGGATCTTAACTCATGATGTCATGGCAGTCAATCATGATATCGTTCAACAAATGGTGCAAGATATACAATAATAGCTAGTTTCATTATACAATTATGCAATGTGCTCAGAGGATCTCAAGTTGGCTGTGCGGATTTCGATTCAATATTCCCAGACCTTCTACTAGGCAGCTTCTTCCACAGTGGTATCTCCAAACTCCATAATCACTTGATCAGTGACCAATGCAGCACCTTGTTCTACGTTGAACTTGCCAATTACTCCAGCTCGTGGGGCCCTCACGATATTCTGCATTTTCATTGCTTCAACTATGCAGAGTTCTTGTCCCACCTCAACTCTGTCTCCTTCGTTGACCGAAAAGCTAATGAGACTTCCCGGCATCGGACTCATGACCAAATCACTTGTATCGACAGTCTTTGTTGGGTGCATATGCTTGCTCATCTCGTACTCAGCTTCACTTTGGATGACGCAGGGCATGTTTGCACCGTACATTTGAATGTTCAGTTCACCAGTCATGTCTTCATTCAATACCTGTTTGAGAAGTGGGTAAGTGGAAAATAAGAAAAGTGGGGGGCAACTTGAGACTTTCCTCAATCAGAAATAAGCTTACCTGAATAGAACGCATCTCGCCGTCAATACTGATGTCGGCAACATAGCGAGTAGGATCGTATTTGATCGAATCAATCAAGACAGATCGCTTCGCCGATGCTGGTTCGTCCTCCGTGGGCAATTTTGATACAGTTGCAGTGTCATCGTCACCTAGAGTAACGCTGAATGCTGGACCAAAAAACCCTCCCAAGCGAACAACCAGCGGTTCAAAATCAGGAACAACACCTGGACGTTGGAGGAATGATTCACGTGTCAATCCAATCAAGGACACGGCGACTGCCAATTCTTCTTCCTGACTTGAGGTTAATTGAACCCCACTCCAGTCTGGTAAATATGTTGGCAAAAATGAAGTCGGTGTGTTACCCTTTTGGAACTCTGGATGACGAAGTACAGCATTGCATAGGCGAGCATTATGCTGAACACCTTCGATTACATATTCGTCCAATCCCTTGACCATTACGTCAATAGCTTCCTGTCTGGTAGGAGCATACGAAATGATCTTGGAGAGCATCGGATCGTAGAATGGGGAGACAACATGACCCTGGACAACACCAGAGTCCATTCGAATATAGCTCTCTCCTTGACCAGTTGCATGAGGTTCGATGTAGGGGACAAGTGGACCGGTACTCGGCAAATATCCACGAAGAGGGTCTTCTGCGTATATTCGGCATTCGACGGCATGACCTTTGGCAGGCATGAGAAGCCCATCAATTTGTAGTTCTGGAGGAAGCCCCCAACCAGCAGCGACCCAGAGCATGCCTTTGACGAGGTCTACTCCAGAGACTGCTTCCGTGACAGGATGCTCAACCTGGAGACGAGTATTCATCTCCAAGAAGTAGAAGTTTTGATTCTCATCTACGAGCCACTCAACCGTTCCGGCCGAAACGTATCCAACTATCTGACACAGTTGCTTGACTTGCTCTGCCATCTTTTCACGAGTTTCCTGGGTCAGGAGACACGACGGCGACTCTTCCACGACTTTTTGATTTCGTCTTTGGATACTGCATTCACGCTCGGGGAATACAACGACCTGCAAGTCCTCTGGTTTTTCGAGCTTACCTCCTGGAGGAGGGCTGCAAAGAACTTGGAACTCGATGTGGTGCGGGTTCACGATGTACTTCTCAACGAGCAAGCGATCGTCAGCAAAGAATTGCTTCGCTTCTGATTTAGCCATAGGATAGGCTTCTTTGACATCCTGGTCGTTGTAACAGGTCCTCATGCCTTCGTAGTTATCGATAGTTGGTAAGTGGTTATCACATACAATTGCTGAACCTTTTTTGAAACCAGCAGCTGCAAGAACTTACCTTTTCCACCTCCCCCAGCAGCCGCCTTGACCAACACAGGATATCCAATATCGTTGGATACTTGGAGGCAATGGTCAAGAGACTCAATGATTCCGTCGTATCCGGGGATGATATTGACTCCAGCCGCCTCGGCTATTTCTTTGCTTCTGATTTTGTCTCCCATATCCTGAATGGCAGAGACAGGAGGTCCAATCCAGGCGACCCCTTCTTGGCCGATCGACTCACAGAAATCGGCGTTCTCACTGAGAAAGCCATATCCTGGGTGCACCGCTTGAGTTCCTGTTTCTCGAATGACTTGGAGTACTTTCTCGACATTAAGGTAGCTCTGATTGGCTGGTGGTGGTCCTATGCAAACAGCTTCATCTGCCGCCTGCACAAACGGCGCTTTGGCATCTGCAGTTGAGTAGATCGCAACTGTCTTGACACCAAGCTCTTTGCAGGTCCTGAACACCCTTTGCGAGATTTCGCCCCGATTGGACACGAGGACCTTCGAGAACGGAGGTTCCGACGAGAAGAACCTCCGAGCTGTAGGATATTTCCAAGCTGACAACAATGCAGTCGTCGTCGGACGAGAGACGAATTGCTTGGTCGACTTCGATAATTGCGACTGCCACATGGTGGTGCGGAGGGATGTCTTTGTCTTGATTCCAACAAGAGCTTTTGCTTTCTTATTTTTTGGTTGCTGTCGCAGCCTATGACCCTTCGGGAATTGTTAATGGTTGTATCTTTTGCAATGCGAACTCGAATACTACAAGCTGATTGGAGACAGGGCGAGTGCCGAATCCATCCATGTCACTTGACACGTTCGCTGTTCTCTGTTGGCTTGGGGTTCTTCTTCCTGTTCGCATTGA
Source organism: Cylindrotheca fusiformis (assembly GCA_019693525.1). Taxonomy (NCBI): domain Eukaryota; phylum Bacillariophyta; class Bacillariophyceae; order Bacillariales; family Bacillariaceae; genus Cylindrotheca; species Cylindrotheca fusiformis. The sequence continues at coordinate 5,671 of JAAMXS010003533.1, read as the reverse complement.
AAGGGGGAAGAACACCTGGCGTACCACCAATGAGGGAAAACAAATCCCCCAAAAGTTGCCATGAAAACGAAAGATTGCAGCCACGTCATCTTGACATCATCGTCGACGCTAGCCGATGACAAGAAGGAAAACTCGATTGGTATCCTTTTGAGTTGTGGTACACCTGAAGAGATCCGTGGCTGCACAGTTCACAGCCTCCTCCTATATTGCCTGATATTACTCATAACCAAACGAAATAGCTGCCAAGATGAAACAATGTTTATCATCTATTGTTCTGCTTGCTACAGCATGGAGCGCGTCGGCGTTTTCAACGCACCATGTTGGAAAATATGATTTCCGTATTCGGTCACGCAGCCAGTCCACGGACGAATCAATACAGTCGGTGATAAACGAATCACCAAATGTCGTCGACATGGAGGATGAACCACTGGTACTTTATGGTCGCCCACGAGAGGTCCCCGCGATGGACGTGTTGGCCTCGATGGCGACGGGGGACAAGAGTGCCGAGTACCAACGGGGACTATTGACGGTCATTTTCATTACATTGCTGTTCTCGTCAAATTCTCCAGCACTCCATGCAGCCTTTTCTGGTTCTGACCCTCCTCCAGTTTTACTGCTGAATGCAGGTGTGAGTTGTGTAGCTTTGGTTGGTCTGGTACTCGGTGGAGAAAGCTTGGAGGAGAACACACCATTGCCTTCAACATTGTTAGAAAGCCGCGATGACAATGAAAACAACCTGGCATTTCGTGGGGGAGTTGAGCTCGGTCTATGGAAGATGCTCGGCACGACAGCAAATCTGTATGGTCTTGCCTTGACAACGGCAGGGCATGGTGCGTTGCTCATTCAGCTCACAACTCTGATTGTACCAGTTGTGCAGGGAATCCAGGGAGTCCCGATCCCCCGGCGAATCCAGTTTTCTGTGGTTCTCGCACTTGCAGGAGTGGTTAGCTTTACGCAAGACCCAACAGGGACTCCGTCAGCTATTGGCGACGCTCTTTGTGTCTTGGCCGCAATTTTCTACGCGACGTACGATTTGAGATTATTTTCATGGGGAAAGAAAGTATCACCTCGACAACTGATCACAAACAAGATTGGAACTCAGGCGATTTTGTCTATTGCAATATTGCTTGCCTTGGATTGGCAAGAGTCCTTTGATTATTTATCAAGTGATCCAAACTGGTCGAGTGTCGTTCCTCTCGTTTTGTGGAGCGGAGTCGTTGTGAATGCAGTTGCACCGTTCTTGCAGGTAGGAGGTCAACAGGCGGTTGGTCCTACTCGGTGCCAAACCATCTACGCTAGTCAACCTTTATGGGCTGCTATACTGAGCTTCTTCTTCCTCGGCGAGAAACTAGGCATGCAGGGTCTGGTTGGTGGATCAGCATTTCTTGCTGCTCTGTTCTTGGCAGCTACCACGGAAGCCCCTGATCCTGATTGTGAGGAGGTCCAGTGTGAGGTGTAGTGTCCTTCGAAAGATGGCCCAGTTCTATAGAATTCGATGTACATACTGTACTGTATTGGTTTTTTTATCTTATGTCTTATTATTATTATGTCCAATGGTAGGCTAGAACGCAAGCAAAAGAGAAACTCATTCTGTCCAAGTGAATTCGCTGTAGGTGCAAGATCCCCTCCCCTAATATTACTCCTCCCTGAGTGTCACTAGCAATGCTTCGCCACAAGGCAGCAGTTTATGAATTCTCACAAGATTCAAACTTCGCACAACGGCTATCGCACAACTCCCAATAAGCCAGACCCAGAATAAGCAATACCAGCTAAGATTGTTTGCGCTGTGCTCAAACTGTTGGTTTGGTCCTTTTTACCCTGTGGCAAGAATGACGTCGATACCTCAAAACGAGCGGATATACCACTGTTTGTTCGTTGGGATGTCCATTATTATGAATCTCCCAGCAGTGATAGTAGGAGCAACGGGATGCCGGCCTTGGTGTGATTATTTCAGCGTGTGGCTGGCATCGAACATAGCATTGGCTGCGATGAACATAATAGCTGCGATATACATAGTGTACCGAATCCAGCAGGCAGCAGCCTCTGAGGAGCCAACATTGAGATCAATCGTGAAAGATGATCAGGCCAGATCTCAAAGGAACGCAGATGATCAAGACCTAGAAGCACCGAAGGTACACGGATGCGCCGTCAGCGAGACTTCTACCGACGACGACGATATCAAAACTCGAAAGTGCTGGAATCGGTTTGGACGCACACCTCTAGGTGATAGGATACGACATTTAGTTCGCTATGACAAGTTGATGTCGACATACTGCGTCTTATTCGTCTTCTGGGTTTTCTGGCTATGTGATGGTGTCGAGCGCACCCACGATATTGAAAAAGCTGACAAGGATGCTTTGAAAAACTGCTCCAGCGATCACGAAGATCACGTACAAGTGGCATTCTTCCTTGGGTTCGGCTATGTGGCATGTGTTGTATTGTTGGTTGTCGCCGCCTTTGTACAACATAATCATTAGTATTCACACATGCACAAGTTTGAACTTGAATTGCACTCAGTCCATTAAACCGGATTCAACTCTCTAGCTCAAATCACAAGGACGCCTCTTGCGCTCTTAAGAGTAACATTTTCCAAACGGCTACAGTACTTTCAGTTCTCAATCATTGTCTCGAAGTCTAGCTCACGTCAAAATGACGGCTCCTACTCGAAACTAATCATTCTTAAAACGACAGCTTTCACTTCTTGATCGTTGTCGCGAAGGTTTGTTGATGAAAATAGCAATGTTGTGAGTATGTCCCAACATATTCCAGCCACCAGTATGCACTCTTTTTGTGATTCCCGAATGCCATCGATATTGCTCCAAGCAACTAGAGGCAATTGGACCTCAACTTATCCCTAATGCCATCGATAATGCTCCAAGCAACTAGAGGCAATTGGAGCCCAGCTTAAACTTCAAAGATATAAGACCAGTCATGAACCAGGAACTTGTCGGCCAATGCCTAGGGTGTATTGCTTGAAAACAAATCGTCAAATGGTATGCTACCCGTCCCTGCTCTACCCTATTTGTCGATAGCATACCTCAACCCAGGCTCTGACTTACCTCAAGCAACCTGCTGGATGTATTCCTTTTCCCCACCACCTTCCAATGCTGCCTCTTTTAAAAACAATATATTAGGGCTTTCACTACTACTACTAGATCTTTTACTAGATCTCTATTATTATTATTATTTTTATATCTTTTTGGGAAGAGCCGTCAAAAAGTTCACAATAAAGGCTCTCATCAGGATGGCTGGTATGCGATTGGATTTTGGCGCGGGATCAGTTGATTAGAATAACTGTATACAGTACAGCAAACCGAAACCTTTCGAACGTAGTTCCACAAATTGAAATAGCCTGCACGTCTTGGCAGTGAATGACCTTCGTTACAAGGGACATTTATTTCTGCCACAAAAATCGCAACCACGTGTTCTGACAAGAAGTGGCATTCAGACATTGTTTACATCTAAGTCACGGACAACACTTAGGTTCACAATTTGAGTTGATGGAACGTAGCACATAATCAACTGCTCATTTCCAATCACGGAAGACATTATCCGTTCGAGGTTGCACGTACTCTTTAATATGTGTTCCATACGGAATGAAGGGTCTTCGATGGCATAAATGGGGGGGGCTTATAAGTTCATTTTAAGAACCAGGGCTTAAACGAATAACATTTTTCAACAGTAGGCTAGTTGTTTCATTGCAAGGCACTGCAATGTGTTTCGTCCCTTCTTCTCGGGAAGAGGTTGCTTTCGTCTACACATCAAAACTATTTGACCACCCCATTGTTCCCGCTTGATTAGGGGTTTGTTTCTTCTTTGAAGCAAAGTATCATAGAGGGGGATCCCATCATGGAGAGAGGAGAATCCATAGAAGATCGATCATGCCTCGATGACACATGTGAAGCAGATTCGAACAAGGAGAAACGGACAATTTCAAGTTTTGTTTGGCCCCCTCCATCAACCACTACCTCACCTGCTTCACGATCCAGGAGTAGCTCAACTCACGGTTCTTCTTCATATGCTACCATATCGACGTCTTCCAAATTCGGAGTGCAGTCTCCTGGCTCAACTGAACAACCGGCATCAGGAACTCCCACATCCGCCAGCACCAGGATTTCCTCTTCTTCTTTCCAGGGAGGTACACCCTCCACGCCTACGAGTAAAGGCCGTCCAAAACCAAGAGTGTCGACAAGATTGAAGAACCTGTGGCCTCCTCTCGAAGCGCAAGAAGCCCCACCCAATGTACCTGGGGCTTCACTATCCCGTGATTCACACCATAGCAAATCATCTCCACACACAACAACAGCAAAAGAAAAAAGCAAGTCATGCACAGGTCAAAAGTTTGCCCCTTCTTTGGATGCGACCAGGGTAAGGAGAAGGAGTCTGAAGACTACATGGCCTCCGGTTGCCAAGAACACTTCCAAGACGAAGTCGAAGAGTTGCCAAGGAAGAATACAAACACAGACTGGGCTGACCAAAGCAAGAAGATCCATCTTCGACAAGGGGACTGTCCCAACTGGTCCTCTTGAATTTTCGGATTCACTACATACGCCGAGAAGTTGTCATGAAAGAAAAAGCCTCAACCCAGAAAGGCCCGAGTCGAAGGGCACCTTCAGCATCTTGTCTCCGGGAAGTTCTATCGATGGATCAACTGTTGGCAAAAATAGCGAAAGAACTGAATCCAATCATTCAAGAGATGCGGAAGAATTCACAGGGGCTCTGGTACAGGGAAAGGAGATAGATCAGCCCATTGACGCACCAGGCAGTACAAGTGAATCGGAGGATTTGAAGAGTTCAGTGCCTCAACATGTTTTTGCTGCCAATGAGAGGCTTCCAGTTATTGTTCTACCATCCGGACAGAAGCTTCCACCACCTAGGAAGGGACGAAGCAGACGGCGCAGAACTAGTTACCGGATTCGATATGGCGGCCCTACAACTCTCAACTTAGACGTTTATGGTCCTTTGATTGATATCCCAGAGGACATACCCGAACACGACTTTAGATTTGACCCATCGTGCAGAGATGGTTTGATGAAGATGCCTCAACGGATCTCATCACAAAATGGGTGCAATAGGGATACGATGTTAAGACTGCCAAGCCGACGTGCTTCATCACCTACACGCTATGAAGGCGATTCATCAGATTCTATTCCTTCACAAACGTCGGCTGGCGAGGGCTCTATGCCTGCCGAGATCACCATTGAAGACCTTAATTCTGCAGAGAGTTCCCCAGAGGCAAACTATAGAAAGAGTCCGGATATCTGGATGACGCCACTCGCAAATGATGACCCTGAAGAGGGGAGGTGGATGCTGAAGCGTGTGTGGTACATTGAGGACATGGATGAAAAGGAAGAAGCGTATATAGTTGATCGACAAGAGATGATACCTTCGATCCAAAGACTGTGTGGAGTTCCTTCAGATCCTTCAGATCTGCCAGAAGACTGCGCTATGAATACAACGGAAGAAGGCAATGTTCTGACACCATGGTTAATTCAGAAGATATTTGATATTGAGGGTGTGCAAGCAAATTCTGAAAGGGAAGTGGCTTGTACTGCAGATGAGATGAAGAAGGAGATATTTACTATTCTCGACGAAACCGGTCCTGCGGTATCTCGACCGTTGAATTCCAACATTATTCAACCGGCTCATCCAAAGGTGTCTGATGATGACG
>JAAMXS010003532.1:0-28030 GCA_019693525.1 Cylindrotheca fusiformis | reverse complement strand
AACAGAAAGTGGCAACTATGAGCCTATATATAGTATAGATTGATCTATTGATGGTTTGCTGATGATGATGGTGTTTGTTTCAAGAGCGGGTTTTTCATGCACCTTTGAAAGCAGCATTATTGTTAGTATTGCGAGGGTATGCAATAACACCAGCGAGAACAATGCAGATTCTTGCTTGCCCCTACGGAGTGTCCAGCAGTGAGCTATAGCATATACTGTCTCGTCGAATCCTTCTCGCAGCCAGTGCATAGTACCTTATGACTATGTGGTTGCCAATCTAGTAGGAGCCTTTTGTTTCGGAAGGACGCAAAGAGGGAGAGAATCTTTTAAATGATGACAATAGCTACAAAAGAATTATAGATTTGCTGTGTTGGGGAGCTATTGTTGGTTATATTATTAGTTGGCATGTTATTCCGAGAGAGTGTATGAATGTGGTGTTGGGAGGATTTTACGGTTGAAGGCAGACATCATCCCATCCCAGCTCGGTGAAACCCAAGTAAAGAACTGTGAATCATTGGGGAGGACTCAGGGTCAGACACATCGTTAAGAACGCGTTAAACACCAAGGGAATATTCAAGTATATGGTGTGTGATTGTGGCAGAGTCGGCATTTCATCTTTAAAATACACTTTTTCTTCAAGGTATCCAATTGACTGACGCAACCAAACTTACTTTTTGAACATCGCGCAATAAAACGTATTTGATGAGAACAGCAGAGAGCGGAAAGAACGTCATCGATTTGAGGTTTGAAGCTTTTTCCATCACCGATATATCCTCTCGCTCAGCCGCGGAACACATCATATGAAAAGAGTGGAACCAAAAGTATAGCGCCCACGAGATGCCTGCCCCATCCAACATTCCTATTCCAAAAGAATGGCCTCCAGAAGTCCGAAAAAGCTACGAACCAGTCCGAGTTCTTGGGGAAGGTGGTTTTGCATCCGTAATCCTTGCGAGACAAAAAGAGAATAAGACGAACGCTTCCTCGTCGTTGGTCGCCATCAAGATTTGCAGTGGCACTTCCAACAATCTCGCCTATACGCACCGAGAGGTGGATATTCTAAGAGAATTGAATCATCCAAACATTATGAAAGTGATCGATAGTTGGGAACCCAAGAATCAGTCCAAGTTCGAACCGTCCATTATTGCATTGAGTTATGCCAAGGGACCAACGGTAAGGGCATTGCTGAAACATGGTGGTGCTCTGTCGACGGTATTTTCAAGAGTGGTAATAGCTCAGCTTGTGGATGCAATCTCCTATCTGCACAGTCATGCTGTGGTTCACCGTGATATCAAACCAGACAGTAAGTTAAATATGTTTTTGCTTTTGGATGATTCTCTAATGAGATTTATGAAAGCTTCCAAAATTTCCACCCCCCTTTTTATCAGATATGATTGTGACAGGTGCAGTATCAAAGGACGATTCTGTTTGGGATAACGTCCTTGAAGATGAAGAAGCAGCAACAGCAGCAGGTGAAAAGAAGACTACAGAGGAATATTGGGAACAGATGCGAAACAAATGGAAAATGACTCTCATTGATTTTGGATTTGCCAGAGCGTTGACTCCTGAAGATGTCCAAAATCCTTCCCTGGAAGTGAAAAGAGAAAACTTGAATGCATCCTATCATGCCAAATACAATCTGGATTTGTCAATGTCGTCTGGGAACAATAGGCGCAAACAAAGACCGTCAGTGTTTCGGAAAACACATGCTGCTGATTCTGATGATGGATCCACAACGGGCGATAGCGTCGGTCGGATCAGTAGGCACATGCGACGCGTAATGAGCACTGTGGGAAATGCTGAGTTTGCAGCACCCGAGATTCAGACAGAAATGCACCACGAAGATCATGATGACCCCGTCAAGATTACTGATACAATCGGGCAGACTGTTTCCGAATATGGCCTCTTGGTGGATGCCTATAGTTTGGGGTGTACCCTACGATACATGATGACGGGATGTCTGCCACGCATTCGAGTCCAGGATGCGATTGCCGACCAAAATAGTCTTTGTTTCAAACTGCTCTCTGCATGCTGTGGTAGTGGAAAAAAGCGCAAAGTCCGGTTTCGATTGGAAGAGGAGCTGCCAGGCGAAGCGCAACGTCTAATGTCCAAAATGATGGAGAAGGCTGAAAAGAATCGTACTTCTGTACGAACTGCTAGATTGTACCCCTGGATCGCCGATGTTTTGCCCGAAAGCTCCACTGGCAGTGGCAAGAAGATTGATTATTTGCAAGTCGTCTTGGACGCCTCAAACACGGATGTAATTGAAGCTTGATCTTGTAGGATATGAATAATATGTAAAACTATGTTGTATATTTTGCTGTCCAATAAGGCATATTGATTGGTCAACTGACAGTTTTGTATTTGGTTTTGAAGAATGAAGCTACGTAGATTTAGAAATCAGTAGGAAAGTCAGCTTTTGATGGCGTGATTTGCGTCACGCAGATGCATCCACATCGTCTTCCGACGATAGCGACAATTGACTGAACTTGAATTGGATTTCGGATGAAGCGTTATTCGACGACCGTGCATGCAATGAGAACTTCTGTGGAGACGCTCCATCGCGCTCTTCTTCAACTTTTTCGGACCAGGAATTGAGCCACAGATGAGATGGAATACCATCAGGATTTTCCTCTTGTTTGGTAATAACCTTATCCTCTGAGGTCAAATCTAAACTATTCAACAACAGCCTTCGCTTCATTCGACGTAGCAATCTTGCAGGAGTCACAGGATCTGATGCTGTGGCAACCTCTGTGGTACCAACAATAGTCCCAATCCTATTGGCAACTTGTTTGGGTAGAATCGTCGCTTCTTCGGTGCTTGTAGCATCGTTGCTATTGCTCCTAGCTGACGTTTGTTGTTTCGCTTTGTTGCAGGCATCATATGTGGTGGGTGTCTTGGATGAAGAAGAAGAAGAAGAAGACGCATCATTTATGTCGGCTACTCGCTCGAGCAGAAGCCTTCTTTTTAGTTTTCTTAGCTTTCGGCCCACCGCCATGTCCCTTTCCTCCTCACCATCATTAGCGCCTGGTGAGAGAATAAAATCAGAAGAGTCCAGTGACGGCAATGCAATTTGTTGAAGAGTCATTGGTGAAGCAATGATAAGATTAGCACCAGCATTGTCATTCTTGCCCAGATCCTTCGTCTGGCCCTCATCATTCTTGTTCATCGGAGTAGCAGGAACCGAGTAGGCATCCAGGAGAAGCCTTCGTTTCAACCTTCGCAACTTTCGTGCCATGGACACGTCGTCCTTCGCCAAGGCTCCAGGAGACAAGGACATGGCACTGTCGTTACTTTGATGTTGTGGTGCACGCGATATGGCGAAGGCCACACAAGACAAATTGTGTTACTTGTTGAACTTGTGGCTGATGAAGGTCACTTAACATTACTATGATTTTTCGTATCTTTTCGTTTGTTCATGTGTATTACACCAGTACATAGCAGCTGAATACAGTGTGTGCTTTCGTCGTTCGAAAAATACTGGTATCTTTTCACATCCGTACTCTAATTATTCATGACACCCTCGTTGACACCCTCTAAGTATAGATTCAATAGGAGACTGTCTTTGTGACATCCATTCTTTGTCAAAAGAACTTTCGTTTTTTCTTCTTCCGCCGTCCGTCGATCAGACTGCAACTTCATCCCAGAAATATCCCCCAATTGTATGGCCCTCCTTTCCACATCAATCTTTCATTACTTTTGGGGTACATAAGCTAATGCCACGCATTACACGCTTTCGCTTCTACATTTACTTTACATTGCTATTAGGCATCAAGACAATCGGATGTGTTCGCTTTGACAGTAGTCGCGCCATGATGAATCGTGACCTTGTCCGCATTGTAAGATCGCATTATTTCAGGATCATCAGATGCAAACATAACATTATTGGATTGAAAGTCAATCTTGCCAAGGCCCTTCTGCGATGTCGTTGTTTTGGATTTGAGAATGCTCTCGGGTAATATGATTTGATCTGCGTCGAATTCAAGATCCTCACTTTCTGTTGTCGAAATAGCGGGCTCCGTTGTTCGCTTGTTCGGTTTCTTAAAGGAAGTCAGAAGTGACTTTTTAATGTTCAACAATTTCTCTTCCTTCCCAAGATCGTGCAACTCTGTGGTCCATGTACTACGACGTTGCTGTTGCGTCGATCGCGTGTTCGTATCATCCGCTGTGGACAATAAACTCATTGCATCGGCGTCAAAGAGCTCGCTTGTGGTGGATGTCAACGATCGATTCGCCAAGATGGTCGTTTCGCCGTCACGTCCACCAGATTCTGTGGCGTCGTCCGCATCATAGACTTCCGACTTCGTGGACCTCGAGCTTCTAGCCGGACGAATCACAAGCTCGTCTGGATCGTCCTTCTCAGTATTTGTTGCGATATCAAACCAGGCTTCTGAGCCGGGGAGAAACGTCTTGGTCCAAACACTCAATGAGGATAAGAAACTACCTTCTTCCCGGGCATCAGAATTCTGTTTCAGTCTGCTGAGGATTTTTCTCAAGCTGCGGACAGAGTCACATTCTATCTCAAGCTCAACTTCTCTGGAATGCTGGCTGACCTCGTCACCGCCCTTGCCTGTCCCCGCCTCCACCGAGGACAGCTGACGACAATGACTCTCTTCCCGTTCATGAACCGAGAAACTACGATGAAACTCATTGACTCCATGAAAAAGATCCGTTTCATCGATGGACGGTCGTCGAGTAGCAGCTTGAAACTCGTGATACTCTAGTAGAAACTCTTCTTCCGTCTCATTTGCGGGGTCCAGGAGCTTTAAGTCGTCGGCCGAAAACATGCGGCTCAGGACAAAGCGTCTCAGTGGCATACAGCAAGCAAAAATAATTGGAAATAGGTGTCCATGTCGGGCGAAAAAAGCCACTGCTACCGCCGAGGCGCCAATGGCTATTTGACCGGCGGTGTATTTTTGTACAGCTTTCCAGGAAGAAACTTTGGCAACGATTGGGATATGGGGTCTCTTGTTGGGTAGCATAGCCATGAGACAGACCCGTTTCCAAATGCTGTTCGAATACAAAGTACGGACGCCCATGTACATCAAGGCACCCATCAGACTTCCGATTGGAATCTTCGAAATGACTGGGCAAAAGTAGAATGCTGCCAAGAGCAGAAAAATGGCTTGCAACAAAGCGGACCATCGTTGCTCTTCACATGTCGTCACAATTTTACGATCCACAGCTCCAAAGCCTCTCAGATTCGAAATCCTTTTTTTGGTACACAGGGCCCGAGTATGTAGCGGAGCTTGTGGTCGTACCCCACATCCCGGCGGTAGTCCAAAGAAAGCGCAAGGTATTATGGTCAGGCCGAGGACAAAAAAGTCCCATTGGTAGGAAGGAGGCTTTTTCAATTTGTATTTTGGTGCTTGGGCCACGGCACTTGACATGTTGTGTTCCAAGAAAAACAATATGTACATCATCATTGCAGGAACGAGAGCAGCAAATATCCCTTTGACATCCACTTGGGAATTAGCATCGTTTCTTGTGGAGAAGGATGAAGCTGTGATAGATGCTTGGTCCCATATGCTTTGCCATTTCCATCGTTCCTCGTCAACTGGGATTCGTTCGATTCCCAGGTCGTTTCCCTCTTGATCCACTCCAGGCAAGTAGGTAATTCCAGTCACAACGACGAAGACTATCAGCAAATTGTATTTTGCCAGCAGCGTTCTTTTCCATTTCGAAAAGTAGACCCATGTTTCTGCAAAATGTAATTTCCAACATGCGGCAAAAGTGATGAGTCCAATAAGCAGTGTTGCATAGGTAACCGATCGATCTTTTTCGTCGTTTCGGAATAGCATTTCTCGTATGCTGTAGAATAGAAAAGACAAGCCCACAAAAAACTCCAATATTTGGGACGTGAAGGGCGTAACCCAAGTCCAAGCATATTGCACCAACCAGTTGGAAGACAAGATGTGAAGTAGACTAGTCCAAAGACACGTCCATCCCAAAAAGATAGCAATATCCTTCGTTGAGTTGTCTCCGTCGTTTCGTTCTAGCAACAAATCTTGCAAGGCACATAAGAAAATCATCACAGGACCAGCAATCCCAAGCAACGTCAATGGTTGCCCACTCAAAATGGCATAGACTACGCCAATCATTCCTGTACTTAGAAGAACATGAAATATTGTATATGGCGTCGTGTTGATCCCATTTGATGGCTGCTGCTGTAGGAAAAATCCATACACCAAAGCGGACATGAATTGGATTGTAAAGGTATATATTGATGCATCGAGCACTTTGAAAACGTTGTTGCACTTCCAATCGGACTTCCAGTAGTATGGAACCATGCGATATTTCCAATCTTGGTACAGCGAGGACGATGAGTGGTGGCTCATTTTCTTGGCCGAATGACGACGACTACTATTGGCATCATTTTCCGAAGCCCCTGTGGTCGATGGGTCCGTTTCGATGCTCTCTTGACTCTTGATCATAGGAACGTTGACGTCGCGTTTCCAAAAATAAATGCTTTTGTCTCAAACATAGATGATCTAAAGTACGACAATTGATGCTTGATTGGTGATACATGCCTCTCTCCCTTGATGGATTTATTTCGTGTGATTTGGCGAGAATCCATCATCGCCAAAACAGTCGCAAAAACAAACGAAAAATGAGGCAGCTCTCTTTCTGCCGTTACGCCTGCCATGCATACCTTCTTTCACATGAAAGGTTCTTCGTCAACATCGACCTCGTAGCCAACGGGAGTTATGACATTAGACCTCGTGGAAGTTTTGACGTCATGACATTCGACAATCCTGCCGGCTCGTAAGTTCTTCTTTTGACCCAAGATTGATCTTTTAAGGTCCGCTGTTGGAAGGAGACAATAGCGTTTCCGTTGGCAAACGAACTGTTGTCTTCTTCCATTCCAAGGTTTCCCCGCTGGCCACCTTCTCCAGTACTGGATGAACATTTCGAACAAGTAATTTGTCTTAAATCATCCGATCAAGTAGTCAGAAAAATGGTTGAGCTCTGACGAAAAACGGCATCACAACTAAAGAACCCTTCGAATGTTTCTACAGTGCAATTGTTGCCAAGACATACTACACACCACATGCCAAGACCAACTGTTTTCTCGGCGAACTGAACTTCATGCTGAACGAGAGGTCTATATGTTGAAAGGTATGTATTTTACGCCAACCATCGTACGAAGTATGCTTGTGAACGAGAAGGCTCTCCGCTCTGTGTAGTATGTGTCACGTACAAACTTACATGTGATTAGAATAGTTTAGAGCACGGTGCTGCACCAGTCCCACCTTCCTGAAATACTGATAAAAAAAGTCACAGACAGGTTGGAGTTGAAACCACTAGGACAATACAACAAGTCAAATAGTCAAGAAACGACACGATAAAAATGGGGACACCACCACAGTCGCCAGCATCAAAGGCTCAGGAGATTTGGAGATTATCAGCGATAGCAGCCCAAGAACAGGTTAGCAGGAAGAATCGCCATCGCAAGAACGCACCTTCCTTTGACAGCAGTGTGGCTTCCTTGACCGAGACTGAATCTCTGATTGCTACTCTGTTTCCTCAAGTCGTGCGGCAGCCTGAAGATGGCGAATGCACGTTCCACTTATCTAATCTGCGCTTGGAAGATTCCCAACGGATCAAGGTTCAGAAGTATGCGAAACGGAGGTTGGCAAAGATGAATTGGCATGTGTTGAAGGATGTTCCCTACACCCTACCAACTCCCACGAAACACTCTCAGGTTGTCATTGGGGAGTTGGTGGGGGAAGGAAGCTTCTCCACTGTCTATGCGCGCAAATCTGAATCATCTCGTAAGGATAAGCAACAAGTGGTTAAAGTTCTGAGAACCAAGCTGTTAGAGGATCCTGCCATGCTGGCTGCCTGTGCTGCCGATCTTGTCAAGGAGGGGTGGCTGCTCAGCTTGGTTGCTGGAAATACCAACGTGGTGAAAATCCATGGATGGCAACAGTACGGGTTGCAGACGTTTGCCAATGGTTACAACGATTGTTTTTTCCTGACGCTGGAACGCCTTCAGGTTACTCTAAGCGAAAAGATTGATCAATGGAAAGCAGCCAAGAGCAAGCTATCGAATCCATTTGCCTGCTTTGTTCGCCGTAAATCCAATGATGGCAACAATGCAAGTGTCGGGGAAACCAAGCTGGCACTCTTGCAAGAGCGATTGGAGGTCATTCCTCCGTTGGCACGTGGTCTTGAATGTTTGCACAAACATGCAATCATACATCGAGATCTGAAGCCAGACAATGTTGGGTTAAGCTATGATGGCGTCTGGAAGATTTTCGACCTCGACGTCGGCCAACTCTGTCCTACCATCAGTGTGCAGGAGTGCCATCAAAATGCTTTCAAGCTCACCAAGCGGGTCGGTTCCCCAAGATACATGTCTCCAGAATGTGCACGAGGGGAACGTTACAATTGCTTGACGGATGTTTATTCCTTTGGTGTGCTGGTTCATGAGATATTGACCTGTGACAAACCGTACGAGGAAATTCCAGCCGATTTGCACGATGATCTCGTCTTTTACCAACATCGACGGCCCCCTATTTCCAAATCATGGCCAACATCCATGAGATTTCTATTGGAGTCCACATGGCATAAAGATTGGGACCAACGGCCTACTCTGGTTGAACCTTCTTTCCATTCCTCCTTGGTCAACCGGGTAATCCCCGAGTTTGTCGAATACAAAACAGAACGGTACTGTCCTACCCCGAACGCCAACAAGACAAAGAATCCGACTTCTTTTTTCAAAAAGACCTTTCGATCCCACCAAAGTACCAAAAAGGAACGACAAGTCGCAATGAATTCTACTAACGCCACTGCTGAATCGGCAACAGGTGCGGACGAGACTTCCTTCGCTACCATGTTGAGCAGCAGTATGCATGCGGATATGCCTCATGAAGTGGTACCGAAAGTGACTCCCGCTCATTGATTTTTCTCCGATGCCAAATGGTAGTGGCTGTGCTGTTGTTGGCAGATTGTTCCAGATTATTTACGTGTGTTTTGGGAAATTTTGATAAGAAGAAACCCGAATGTCCTTGTTGAATGAAGGCGTCGATACATAAATATATACTAATATATTGTCAGTTTTGTTATTGTGCTTTTCCGCTACAACGATGCATGGCACTAGTCTTAGTTGTGAAGCATATTGGTTGGAAAGCATTTTGAGGCGAAGCAGTTTTGGTGGTTGTAGACAAAGAATAGCTATTAGACGAGTAAGTGGAAAGACAAGAACCATTTCATCTGAAAGTGAAAAAACCATGGCTGTCAGGAGTGGGACCACTTGTCAGTATCAGCCGGTGTTAGTGGCATAGGATTCAAGTCGTTGCTGGTTGGAACTGGAAAACTTCTGTCTCTCACAATACCAATCATTGCCACTGCACAACGAGAATGAAAATAAGTATTGGTTGCCATTTGATGGTTGCCGATGTGTTTTGCGTGCTGAATTAGGTCCCATCACTTTATTGTACACGAGCAGGGCTGCTCTCACTATCAGTCGATGTCGTGGAAGTACTGGCAGTAGCATCGGATTTAAGGCGTTGTTGTTTGGAACTGGAAAGCTGTTTCGTGACGAGCTCCTGGCTCACACAATAACAAGCATTGCCAATGCATAGCGTATTCCAGGTTGTCAGCTTGTGTCCTTCGGTGTCCCTATCTGAGGTTTGAAGCAGATGACTACCATTTGTGGCCAATGCATTCTCTGAGCCAGATACAACGTTGCCCTTGTCTCGAAGCTCTATCCTTCGCATTTTGTCTTCCTCAGGTGTCGAATCATCATCTCCTAAGCGATCATTTTCTTGATCACGAGAAGGATGGTCCATTGTACCCATGGTTGAACAGTGTACTGTACTACAACTAATACTGGATAGACCCGAACCAGTCTGAAATTGAATCTCTTTGACAGGGGGCGATTCTTCCTCTATTTCTTGTGATGATAGTGGGAGCCCACGATTCTTTCCGGTGGCACCGGATCCGCAAGAGCTGTACCGATTGGATGGTTCTTCGTGGAATCGTTTCCTTGGATCGCTTGAATACGCAAGGAATTCCTCGCCGGTCTCTTTTGAGATTCCCCTAGCATCAGTGTGTGGGTTGCATCGAATGGCACTCTTAGAGACGTCGTCGTCGTCGTCGTCGTCTTCAGCGTCGTCTACGTAGTATGCATCATCCAAATCAAACTTTGTGTCAACCTTGAATGTTGTCATTCCAGGAGGCATCAGATCTTCTGAGTCATCTCTGCTTCGTCTCGTGCCTATGGACACTGCTGAATGATTGGCATAGTGATGATAACTTCCCCGAGGATCTGGTCGAACAGACATCTCTAGATAGTTTGATCCAACGTTTATGGCAGCAGCATCTATGCACGATTTCTGTCCTACGTCCATTTGGTCGTCGGATTTGTCGTCCATCCGAAAGTTCATGCATTTGTTTTCAATACTGCAATCGCGCGATCCTATTAGTTGAATTTCAATTACCTCGCCCTCCGCTCGTATCGCCGCCTCGGCTTTGGGCAACTCACCATGATCCATGGTGGTATTGGATAGTACAATACATTTGGTGCCAAGATTGAGCCTTGCCACACCTGAATCGATCTCATTTGCGAGGCCTCTGGTTCCTGTCTTAACAGGTATGTGGCTGGAAGTCTCTGTAGTAATGGACTCATCAGATTCAGTTTGCCCACTCGATTCGCTGTTGTCATCACTTGAGCGATTGGACATCGAGCCACTAGAAATTGTGTAAATCGAATCTACTGGCGACTCTCCAGATCCTTCACTATAGAGACGGAGAAGGATTTTGTCAATGGGTTTCATTAACATATCCGGTACGTCGACCTCCTCTTCTTGTCCCGTATCGTTCTCTACTAGATCACGTTCAGAACTAAATGATGACAGGTAGTTGTCATCCTCTTCTTCTTCATCTCCAGAATCGTCTTCCGAGTCCGAAAATGTCGAATCGTTCCTTTTGAAACATTGGTTTCTATTTTCCTTGTCGGCTTCCTGATTTATTTCAGAGAACGGCGTCAAAATGTTTTGAAATGCTGGAGCTTTCTCTTGTAGAACGGTATCATTGTTGTTATTGTCATCCCGACGTAGCAATTCTGAAAACTCCTGGAGCGTATGTTCCAAGGTGTTTAATTCTTGGGAGAACAACTCTGTATAGGCCATATCATCGTTTTTCTCTAGACTGCTTCTCATTGATGTGTGATTCTTGTGGCGGGCAAAACCATTGTTTTTTTTGGGATGAGAGTGAGGCTGTTCTGGAACACTGTGAAAATGTGAAAGGCATTTTCGCTCAATCGTATGGAGTGGCCATATTTCTTCTTCGTGCACGAATAAAAGAATATGATTCGGCGACATTCAAGCTCTGTCACAGAGAATTTGACCTTATATATGAGTCCTTCCAACCAACCGTTAAGTACGCTATTCCCAACGGATGAGTACTAGCTAGTAGCGACAAATCTGAAATACAATTCCATCTCCCTCCAACACAAAACCTGTCGAATTCACATTCTTCTGCATTTCGCGAACATCATCGTAAACAGAAAACAAGAAACACTTGTTCTGAAAACTCACAAGTCTCATCGGAAGCAGATCAAGACCAATGTTCGAGGATGCTCGTGCGCATCTGGCAAATTGTGGTGAAGGAGATGCCAGTACAAGATGAAGAAGGGAAAAAATCGTAATGAGAATGCCTGGGGGGAGTGCGCCTGATGAACGACCTTGGAGACTCTATAAAATCTGCTGCCTTTTTCAAACAGGAAAATGGACAACAAGAAAATTGGACGACGGTATCTGTTCGAAAGACTATTTACCACCATGAGATGGGCTATTCAGCCAGTCGTTCCCACTAGTAAACGGACGGTACTTTCAAGCCGAAACCTTCGCAGATGACACAGGTAGGTTCTATGTAGTACTACCATTTTCGGAGAATTCAACATTCAAAGAGTTGTTGTGCCATGTCTGGTCATGTCTCTATGAGAGATAACACAATCAAAATTGTTCAACGAACGAGGAGACTTCCTTACACTTGACTAGAGCAATAGAGATGTATATTCAGGAAAAAACGTGTTGAGGCCTTTTGGGCACCACAACATAAATGATACCGAATTGTGTGGGATCCAGCTTTTTAGTCCAATTAGTGTAACTGATCCAACGTTCTGAGATTTCTTAGCAAGAAGATACATGGCAACAATAAACATGAGCATATTGCATCTTGAATTGCACTGTGGATCAAGCTGTTAATATCCTAGAAATATTTCCCCAAACAAAAGCCCAGTAGAGAGATCACGCAGACTCGTTCGATTCAAAGCAGGCTGGCATGATGGACAAGCTCGATTACGGAGAAGCCTTGAAAACTGCACATGCAGGGTTTTTCCTTCTCCATCATATAAACATCATATCTCGAGTAAACAGAGCAACAATGCATCTATACCCCCATAGGTGCTTTGGTTGCTCCTGTGCTGCGGTGCCCCTATTGGTACATTCAAACATTGCCTGAATCTATCGATTCAATCGTTGATCATGGCAACGATAATAGTATCGCACAATAAGCAGCGTACTAAGTGTCGCAAGAACCGTACTATCGTCTGTGTGGGCGGCCTTGTTGCTTTATTATCTCTACTGTATAATACGACGATCTATGGCCATCATCGTCATCATCGGACAGAACTGGAAAGTATTTATTTCGACGCCATGCATCGGAGTACATTGGTTTCAATGAACCAATTAAGCGATTCACTACGTAAAGCACTCAGTGAAGGCCGGCCCTTGAATCGTCGAGAAAAGGATGAATTCGATGCGGAGGAGATGAAGAATTACAAGGATTTGAGAGGACAGGGATACACTGAAATCGATAATACCAAAGAATCAGTATTGCTGCGACAATACAGACTAAGGAACATGAAAGTTAGAGGCATCTTTCGAGGATCTCGTATCTCGTTGGCAGAAGGTTTGTTTCCAGGAATCTGGCCTGAAAACTATCATCCGGATTCGGAAGCAATCTACATCTACACGGACCGCATCGGCTCTAAAAAGACTCTAATGACACTTGATACGTCCCAGATACCAGGATACAAACATCTGTTAGCCAAGTCTTCAAGATTATCGAGGAATAATAGTTCCAAAAGGAGCAATCTTGGATCTATGTTACTGGAACCTGCTGTTCGACCTGTTGCCTCCTTTCAACTACCGGTAAAGAGGGATGTTCCTTGTACCGTTTTTGGCGATGCGATCATCCAAGGAGGCGAGGAATTACAATGGTTAAGAGCACTGGTGAAGAATCAGTACAAAGTCCACCTCCGATTGGATGGATTGCCCGCACTCGTCAAGTATTGGGAATTCAATGCTGCTGTACGGGGATATCCCGTTGGCTTCAAAACAACCCAAGAAGAAGGATCCGAATCGAAATTATTCCTCGTCAATCATCTCAAGTTTACCATTACGTATCAAGAAGATCCTTCTGAATTTGAAGGACTTCGAATTACAGGATTTGATATTCTTCCCGTTAGTATTCGTCATGATGATGATACGTCAACCAAGGAAGGAATCGTATCATCCTGCCAAGGATTCGACGGGCGAAACGATGATCCTTCCAAGTTTGTGTATCTAGATATTCCGGACGGGGACAGTAGGGGCATGATTCCTGTCACCTTCAGCTATGATGTTCAGTGGATCCAGGGAAACGAACAAAAATGGGCGGACCGCTGGGATGTCTACTTTGTCAATGATGTTGCTGCAGATGCTGCATCCGATAGCTATGATTCATCGCGCTATTCCTTCATGCAGACTACCAACTCTCTCCTGCTTATCCTCATTCTCACTGCGGCGGTTGCGAATGCTTTGGTCCGAACGTTGTGTTGGAAAACCTTCAAACCCAAAGATCTCATACAAGACAACCTAGCAGAAGAAGAAGACACAAAGGGTTGGAGGGCAATTCAAGGTGATGTCTTTCGGCCACCCATTTGTTCTCCCTTGGCGCTGTCGGTCCTGGTTGGGACAGGAACACAACTTGGAACTACAATGACGTTGTCCATTATAATGATTTGGTTCGGATATGTGCAAATCTTGCAAAGGGGACAATTCTTGACATGGTTCCTGGGTCTTTATGCCTTGTGTGGACCCATTGGCGGCTATGTCAGTGCAAGAATCTACACATTCCAAAATCCTTGCAAGCGTTGGAAGATGGCTGCATTTGCGACCCAATGCCCTACCAAGTCTATGCCTTGTTTTGTTGATGACGTTTCATATTGTTTTGTGTTTCTCCAAAGTCGGCATTGCTGCTGTCAGCTTTTGGGCTCTCTTGAAGCTTTTCCTCCTTTGGCTCCTAGTTTTCGAACCTTTGGTGTATCTTGGAGCCTCTGTTTCTTCCAAAATGCCCCCTGTCCAAGTCCCATCATCCGCCTCCAACAAAACGGACAACGAAGATGGTCCTCCTCGTGAAATTCCCAAATCGCGACGGAAAGCGTGCCAACCTTTCATTCTGATGGTAGGTGGCATCGTTCCTCTTCCAAAACTAATTGCTATTGGTGGGAGTGTCATGAGATTTATGTGGAAGGATGTTTGGTTTTACCTCAAGGGGGAGGATTTATTGGTTGCAGCCCTAATGAGCTGTCTTGCATGCGCTGAGATGTCTATCATACAAAATTACACACTTTTGTGGGCCGAAGACCATCGATGGTGGTGGAAGTCCTTTTGGAATGGAGCATCGACTGGTATCTACGTTTTCCTTTACGGTCTCTATTTTCTGAATCAGTATGGTCATTTCGTGGATACATTGTCAGTCGCAATATACCTGTCCTCCATGGCCATCATTTCACTCTGCTTTGGATTGGTGTTTGGGGCACTTGCCTTCCTCACCAGCTTCTGCTTCACCAAGGCACTCTACCAGGGTCGACTTCTAGGATGGTAGCGATAGGAAGGAACAAACGGTTCCGTTCTTCCTAGTCTGATACGTTTAATGACTTCGTCAGTCTTGCAGAATAAGATAGTTTGTTCACAGTCATATTGGCATTGTCTTCTCGGTGGAATGTGTCCATCACCAATAGGAATCTTGATATAGCCCGACTGAGCCAGGAATTACTTTCACGTTCCGTCTACTTCTTCGAGAAACTTCACAACCAAGGGAGCAGAATGGGCTTTTTCTGACGATTGTCAGTCACCAAGTAATGAAGCTACTAACAGATGGCTGTTTTAGCGACAAATGTTGGAGCAAGTATCGTTTACGTTCGCGACGCGAAGTCATCATTATATAGAATTCTTAGCTTGAGCTTGAATCCATAGCCCTAATAATGAGACTCGTAAGTAGGATTGGGGAATAACCGTAAATTCGTTCCAACGTTTTTTTCCGCTATCTAAAGTAGTTTATATAGATGGTTGTTCTTGTTCAACGGCCATTCGATTCCTATGTATCCGAACACGCAGTCTAAGTAATCATAATTGGCGAACCAGAATCAACGGTTGGAAGGGGAAAAAAGCGATCTTGACGTGCTTGTTCCCCAGATCCTATTCTCTGTCATCCTTTCATCATACCTATTGCCGACAAAACAGAAAGGATAGAAGAAAAAGATGCGTCCTCCTCTCAAGATTTCATCGGATAATAACAATTTCTTCGAGGTGGACAACGTCGAGGAGTCCACACGTTCAGCACCGTTGGAAGAATCGGAATGCCGACGCGATGGTGATGATCTTGAAACATCAAGTGCCAAGCGGAGAATCAAGGCTCTTGGCTCTTTGTATCAATGGGCTGCAAATGAGAAATCTTTGGCTATGGACAAGATCTGGAAGAAAGACGGGGATGAAGGATTTATTCAAGAAAAGGCCGTGGAGCTTTACGCCATGCTAGAGCAAAGCCGCCAAGAACACTTTGCCTGTGGACCAATGCAGGAGGAAAGGGAAGGTAGCCAGCAAGAAAGAGACGGGGCTGATAGTGTGGTCCTCGGAAAGGGCACTAGTGAAGTACAGACACCAAGCAAGAAACATGTTCCCGCATTTTCGGCCAACAATGGCGGGAAGATCAATGGAAAATCTGTTGCAAAGTCGAACGAATTTGGATATTTTGGAGATGTAGTGAAAAACATTGACTCTGAAAAGGATAGATTGCTGGAGACTATGAAAGCAGCTCGATTGAAACAGGTCTTCCAAGATTCATTGGTTACTTTCTATGGCTCAAACGAACCTGAACAATTCGGAGAAGTAGCGAATAGCATCGACAGTGAAAAGGGCAAATTGGTGGAAACCATGAAAACAGTTGGACTAAAGGAGATAGTGCTAGACCATCTCAGCCTTTTGGACGGTTCATTGCTTGCATTCTATGGATCAAACGAAACTGAATATTTCGGCGATGTCGCGAATAGCATCGACAGCGAAAAGGGTAAATTGGAGGATACTATGAAGACAGTTGGAGTAAAAGAGATCTTCCAAGATCATCTTAGCCTTTTCGACAGTTCATTGGCTACTTCCTATGGATCAAAAGAACCTGAATATTTTGGTGATGATGCTGCGAATAGCATCGGCACAGAAAAGGGTAGATTGGAGGACACTATTAAGGCAGTTGGAATGAACGAGATCTTACAAGACCACTTCAGTCTTTTTTCCGATTTCTACAGCTTCAACTCCACAGACGCCAAGGAAAAGAAGACAGAACCCCACACGACGAGCGGAACTAAAAGAAACAATGCAAGTCTATCCGATGCCGACTCCGGCAATTGTGCCAAGGGTGAAGCCAATAATAATGATCAAAAGGGACACGAACATGGATCTACTGCTGCAGAGAGCCAAGTAGATGAGACTACTGGTATTGAAGTTAGCCTACAAGAAACTGAAACATTGATTCAAGCAATGTTTGAGTCGGTCGATGCTGGGGTTTCCTTAGAAGAAAGAGCTTCGGCAATAATGATACTCCTACCGGTTGTCGAGACTGTGACATCCTTCGAGCAGACGAGTCCCAAAATGGGAAGCCTTGTTGGTTCTCGCTTGAATGATGAAGTGCCTTCACCAAAAGACGGTGTGCTGGTGCCTTTTCAGCCCTGCAAATATGATTGTTTTGGAAAGAGCCAAGCCGAAAGAGTTTTCTTGATGCTTGCTTCGATATCATTGTCGTATCCTGGCTTGATCATGAAGGATGGATCCGGCTGCTCCAATTCCACAGATTTCAGGGAAAACCAAGCTGAGGAACCGCCCACGACGAGCGAAATTATGACAGACAATGCAAGTCTTCCAAACACTTGTGCTTCAGGAGAAGTCCATGATAAATCTGTCTTTCCCGAGATCCAAGGAGATAACACAATTGGTTTTGAGGTTAGCTTAGAAGAAACTGCAACCTGGATTCAAGCAACGGAGTCAGTGGATGTCGAGAATTCCTTAGAAGAGGGCGCACGAGCAGCGATGGGTTCCTTACCGATTGTTGAGACTGTCACGTCCTCCGAGGAGATGAATCCCAACAGTGAAGTCCCTACTCGTTCTCGCTTGGAGGATGAAGTGTCCTCGCCAAAAGACAGCCTGCTGATACGTTTCCCGTCCTTCAAATTGGATGGCTCTGGAGCTGGCCAAGCTCAGAATCTTTTTTTGATGCTCATTGTTTCGACATCAATGTCGTATTACTCTGGATTGGTCATGAAGGATTGATCTGGAGTCAGTCAAAAGCATATACTTTTCTGAATACTACTTGTGCTCAGTGGTGGGGATTTGGGAAGGAAGGAATAATATTATATTTTAGCCAGATTCTTGTTTACGCTGTCGTTTGCCTATAGGCTCCAAGCAACAACCCAATTGGCAATTCAAATCGTCATAGCCTGAAAAGCAATTTTGGTTATTGTGGTAAATACATCAGCATGATGCATTGCGAGGTCATCATTCATACGCGGGCGAGTCATTTTTTGGTCCTAATTTTAGCGATACGTGATATTTTTTTTTACCTATGTGAATCTTCACACTGGATGATGCATGCCGCGCTTTGGCGATCGCCATTTTTTGATTGCGAAACTTTTGTTCATCTTGGGATGCAGAAAATACTGATGCTGTCGGTTTGAAGGAGCATCTCGTCAAGAAAGAGTCGGGCATGGAAAACGACAACCAAGCAAAGAACAAAACACAATCGTAGAATTCATTCCGCCATGTCAGAAAGGCGTCACATCCGACTAGCGGCTGTGCCTGCTGCGGAGGAACCAGAGATTTCCACTTCATCGCGGCCATCGCTAAAGTTGCGGCGGGTGAAGGTAAACGCTGCTGCGGTACAGCCCGCACGAAGTGATGAAAGTTCAAGTCCACGGGAAAATCCAAATGCCGTGTCTACTTCGTTGGCGAAGAAAGGACGGGGGAAACGAGTAATTGCGAGATCGATTGATGCAACAGGTATGATCTCGCACCTCTTTCAAGAACAGCGCGAGCAGGATGACGCAGACCACCGAGAGGGGTCGCCCCCGGAACGAGTTCGCAGTGAATCAACATCAGCAGCTTTTACCCTTGATGTCATTGAAGCCTTAAACACAAATTCTTCTTGTGGGAGCAGCAGTACCTCTGAGGATGATTCTTCGGTGTCGGATAGTTCCACAGACGACGACTCATACGATACGTATGGACCGAATTCAATAATCGCAGATGAGACATTTGAGACTGAAGGATCAACTACCTCTATCACAAATCAATCCATCTCTCCAACCGAAAGTGGTATTGATAGTATATGGGGTGCTTTCCAAACACTACAAACTCTGATTGCCATTCCCAACGGTAGTAATAGTGGCGTCGTGAAAAGGAGGACCAGGAAATCAAAACCAACAAGTCCCAGAAGCCCCAGAAGCCCACGATATTACAAAACTGGGGCAATGGAAATGCTGTCTGAAGTAGATTCTTCAGATTCGTGGATTGATTCCATAGATTCCAATACAGACGAGTCCTTTGATGCAGCCCTAAGCAAGGAGCTGAATTGTCATCAGAATACCAACGATGATCCCTCCTGGGGATTGATCTGTGATTGGGTACATGGCACAATCAGAGATGAGAATGCACGAAACTTGTCCCAGTCGCAATGTAATAAAGGGCTTGCTATGCAGGACGCAGACTTGGCACCACCCAGTAGAAGAATACGGTCGGTTGGTGGACTACTTGATACCATGGACATGATGGACATAATACTCGAAGGAGAGAACGAGTCTGACAACGGATCTGATAGCAACGACAGTATTGAGCAAGCCATCGATAAGAAGCGGAATTTACCATTTTCCTCAAGGCCATTGGTGATCGATAGCGATCATTCTGTTGAGTCGACAAGACAAGACTTCATTTTGCCACCGAAAGAGCCCCTGGATGCTGATGGAGGGAGCAGCATCATTGTTGTGCACGCGGATCAAAATAAGCAGCTATCAAATGTCGCGTTTTTGAAATCTCTGTGTGGTGATGAAGACCAAGATGGTATGACGCAATCGCTGAGCGCGTTTTCCCAAGTTTATGATTCTGAAGAGTTAAGGCAATCGAACAACGATGACATCAAGATCATTGACGATAACACTTCACCTGAAATGGACCATTCAAATTCTTCCCTTCTAGAGGTGGTTAATCTCCTGAACCAAGAATTGGACAACGATGGTTTATTTCCTTTGCACAAAGAGCTCGAAACAATTGAAGAAGCCGACAGCGTTGCTGGAGAAAGCAGTTTTGGTGTGGAAAGTGCCTGTGAAAGTGACACCAATGTAGACGGCAAAAAGGAGGAAGAGCTGATTGAAGCCAAAAGCATCAAAACATCGATCGGTACAGACGAAATGCAATCGTTTGAAGATCAAAGGGACCCCACCATCCTGCAACTTGCTGGTAGTAACATGACAAGCAAAGAATCGGCAGAGCAAAGCAGTGATGAATCAAGAATGAAAGAGGGAACATGGGTAGAGTTTCAGTCTAATTTTGCAATGGATAGAAGGTATCCCTCATCGGGCCAGATGACAGCAGATGCGCAAGATGACAGCCTTGTCTATTTTTCGTCCATGGAGAAACAAGTCGTGCTCGATTTGCCGCGTGACAGCAGTGACGACTCACTCGACAAATTCTTAAATGATGCACAACTCAGTGAAGACGATCAGTCGGTGGCATCTCAAGCGAACATTGATACTGTGCCAAAGTGTTCAAGTCTCACTGAAGGGTTGAAGGCGAAAGCCGAGGTGGACAATGAAGCGAAAATGAATGAAGATGTTCAGAACGTGGAAACAGAAGCCAACACTACTACCCATAGCCCAGTACAAAGCATTAGAATTGAAACGGCGGTGATGCCGCCGGAAACAAAAGAGATAAATGATTCGGATAGAACGTCCGTTGGAGGCACACCATCTGAGCCGAGGGCGCCGTTCAATGTTAATAGTGTCGCTCCATTTCAAACCAAGTCATTTCTGGACTGCAATGTTGATGAAAAGCTCAAAACTGAAGCTGACGACACAGATACCAATATACCCGAATCAAACTCTACAAATGTGACTGACGTACTGGCAGCCGAAACAAGAAGGAGCAATGATTCCAGCCACAAATCGGTAGATGTCACACATGCCGAGCCGGGTTTGTTGCTCAACAAGAGTGCCAGCGCTCCAAATGAAGCCGACTCAATGCAGAGAGACTGCAACAATACCGATGATATTGTCAAAGTCGAAGCTGAGGGCGACAAAACCACTGTGGCAGTTCGTCCAAAGCGCAAGAAACCTCTGATGGATCTTATAGCCATGTGGGAATCGGGAAAACCTCTACATGGCCCCGTCGCGAATCGTGCAGCAACAGAATCTAAGCCCGCGTCAGATGAGGTAGTGAGAGAATCTGTTTCTTGTGCACACGGCGTCACAACACTCAAGAAACAAGATGTTGACACCTTAGAAAAGGCAGCACAGGCTCTGTCACCTGTATCCGCGAATGAAAGTATGACAGTATCACACAAAGAAATGCAAACGACTGACGCCAGTGTCATAGAGGGCAAGGATGAATCAGCAAGTGTAAACACGGCAACGCAGATGTTGTTGGGTGCTTCGAGCAATGAAGGTTTGTCAGTATCACCCAATGCACTGAGCCCTGCAGGCCGTTCAGAAGAAGAGACTCCGCTGTTCACGATACAAGAGCAGACAACCTCGACTACGTACAGGCCACCTGGTGGTGTTTCATCTGATGACAATGCAGTAGCATCGCTAAATGAAACTGAAGGTACGACATGCGATTCTTTGAAAGCCGAGTCAGTGATGCCGGCTGCTGCTCTCAACTCAAGTGATGGAAAAGCATGCGAGGCTTCCGTTCTATTTACGGAACCTGCAGAGAGCTCGCAGATGACAGACATGCGGCAGTTTCCCAAAAGCAACGATGCCTCCAGGTTTGCGACAGCAAGCCATCAGACTCAATTCGGAGACGTGGTGCCCGTCGATGATGCTGGCAGCAAGGAATCTTGTGAACTATGCAACGAAAAAGCAGTTGATCAAGTGCCGGAACGAAATCCTGAAGTGAAAAATGAGGCTGACAGAGAATCGAATTTGCCGGAACCCATGGCTGTTGGGTTGGAATCGACTTCGAGCAACGAAAGAAAACCTCCCATGGAAGAGAACGGAATCGGAAGAGTGAAAGAGAGAGAAATGGAGAACGATGCGGCATCAAGTACTGATGATAGTGAGAGCAACGACCCCACTGAAATCAAAGATTGCATCGCAGAAGCAGCTTTAGTGAAACAGCAAGGCGTAGAAAAGGATACTGTCGATGATACTGGCAGCAAGGAATCTTGTGAACTATGCAACGAAAAAGCAGTTGATCAAGTGCCGGAACGAAATCCTGAAGCGAAAAATGAGGCTGACAGAGAATCGAATTTGCCGGAACCCATGGCTGTTGGGTTGGAATCGACTTCGAGCAACGAAAGAAAACCTCCCATGGAAGAGAACGGAATCGGAAGTGTGAAAGAGAGACAAATGGAGAACGATGCGACATCAAGTACTGATGATAGTGAGAGCAAGAACCCCACTGTAATCGAAGATTGCATCGCAGAAGCAGCTTTAGTGAAACAGCAAGGCGTAGAAAAGGATACTATTTCCGATCGCAAGGCCCGCAACGACCTGATTCGTGCCGTATTCGAGGATTCCACTCTAAGTTCCGCAGAAAAGACAAAACTGATCGGCGCCATCGTGGAAGGAGCCCCTCTCGAAGAAACACCTATCGAATCAGAGATTAATAGTAATTCCTTCGTGGTCGAGACAGAGGTGCAAACAGAGAATTCAGGAGTTTCAGAACTGGCATCAACGGCAGGTGAAATGGACAACACTTCGGCAACGGTGACTTCAAGCGTACCACCAGAGAGGAAGAAGCCTCTTGACAAGCCAAGTCTGCAAGTTTCCAATGACAAGCAATGTACTGAATGGCAGGATAACGCCGCTACCCATGGAGAGGCCGTGGGAACAGAAAAGGAAGATATTTCTGTTGTTTCGAATGGCTACGTTTCAGACACCAAGGAGGTCGACAGTTCTCAGCAAAAAGCGCGGACTACGGCATCTTCGGATACCAAAAAGAACAGTGACTGGGTCAATCGAGAATTTGGAAAGAGGGTGCTCGAAGGTTGGTTGGTGCTTGATGCGAGCTGTCCTCACTGTGCTGTACCACTAATGACGGATACTCAAGTATGCACGGCTATGTGTGTCCGCTGTGGATTCTCTAGCAGTGCTTTAAGGGAAGATGGATCCAAAATCAATCCACTTGCTCCTCCCGGACCGCCCCCTCCATCTCTTCGAAAGAGCAAAAGTGGAAAGAGCAAAAGTGGAAAGAGTAGAAGGAGGAAGAAAAGCATAGATGCAGCAAAACTTGCTACTGTATCGGAATAAATGAGATCTTTTGAAAACAGCCAATCTTTTGAAAACAGCCAATCTTTCGTCCCCGCTATGCTATGATAGAAAGATACAACCGAAGTCGGTCTTCCGTGTTATTGGGCTGTTTCATTTGGGTCCTATTAGTCCATTTCTTTCCTGTCCCCAATATTTCGATCCCTTCTCCCCTTTCGAATGAATGACCCACAGTACTATTATAGCTCCAAAAATCGCTTTCGAAGCGTCATCGTCTCGTCATGCAATGAGACGCACCATCATCAAAGCGGTGGCTCATGTTGATCAGCGATGAATGAACAAGCACATCAGCTGGTCTTATCTTGGCTGATTATTGGGGCGCTCTGGGAGCATGCAACACCAGCAAGGTGAAAATGCACTGCTTGTGATTAAAAAGACTCCAAACGATGCAGCAAAAGAAATCCTCCGCAACTCATTCTGCATCTATCAAGCGGATTCGTTTACCACTGACCTAATTCTTCAGGCTCGATGTCAAGCTCTCGGAATCTTGGATGAACCGTCGACATCACTGACTTCCTGTAAGCGGATAGTTCATGGAGACTTGCATGGATACCATGTTCCTTCTCCGGCCAAGCGTTTGTTCAGAGCTTTTCCGCTTTCAGACTTGCAACCTTGGCCGAATAAGAGCTTTCAGATCGCAAGCAAACAGCTTGCTGCATCACTTCACAAAACCCTCGAAACCATAATGGATCATATTCATCAGCAAGGCTCATCTGAGTCTCACCACATCAACGGGCATAATCAACGAATGCGAAAACGAGCTAGAACTTCGGCAAGCCGATTTCAGAATCATCAAATTCAGACGCCACCAAGAATTGATGAGTCATTTCAGCAGAGTTTTCTTAGAAATGATTCTGCTATTGTGGATGTGTCCAGATGCCCTTTGGATTACTTTTTCTATCACAATGAGGAGCCGTCGGTGGTGAACTGTAGTGAGCATGTTGATCGTGGTTTGCTGATTTGCGTTTGTCTATCTTCAGCAACACCCGGATTGGAGGTCCGACGAAGAGGAGACAGGAGACAGTTTGTTTGCCCCGAAGCAGAACTGATTCACAATGTCAATCTCTATCAAGAGAAAGATGCAGTATCAGGTCTACTTTGCATCATGGCAGGCGATGCTCTGTGTGAGTTTTTCCCTCCTGATGATACACCGATAGCCTGTGTGCACCGTGTGCGGAACAAGTTGAAACGGGCACGTCTTTCCATCTCTTATGAACTCCGAACATTTTGAAGCAAAGTTTAAATGTAGCTTTCATCTTTCCTACCAAGCGACCAGTACTTGGCATGTCGGTAAGAAACCGTTGAAAAGGTCTTCATACTAGTTGACATATATGTTCTTTGATACGCCGCTGTGATTGACGAGTGAACAGGGAGAACGTTCTACGTCTACATTTCGCCAAGTAACAAGCAGTCCTGTTCTTGTTAAGAATCTTTATGGGATGAAACAGCTCGCCCTAATCGTAAAGATTTCCCGGCGATTGTCAATAGGGGAAATCTCCATCGGGAAAAATTGAGTACATACCTCCGTCCGGAAAATCTGAATTTCCGAGCCTCCAATGAGAAAAGCAAGAGGATTCAGGTAGTTTCTGCCCACAAGCAAAGGCATCATCCTGGAGCACTGAGGGAACATGAATGACAGAACTAATAGAATTATTCTCTTATTCTTGCTTGGAAATGCTCTATACTCTAGATCAAGAATGAAAAAAATGATTTATGTATTGGTTATCCATCTCATCGGTTGCAATGGCGAGGAGATGTCTAAGCTGTCAGAAAAATCCCTTTGTATCAGAAAAATCCCTTTGTAGTAGCACTTTCTTTGACACACTGGGATCCTACTTTGTCCAAAACTGATACTTGTTCTGTAGCGAAGTCAGACTTTTACGCTGAATATCCCACTGAAATCCTACATCTTCCAGAGCTGAAATCCGTTCTGGAGTGATGTTGGATTTCTTGCCTGCGCAAAGTAGCTTGAATTGCCTTCGTTGACACTTGACCCAAGTCGCAAGCTGGGGGTACACGGTGCAGGTCGAAGGGACGTTGCAATGTCCATGGCGAAGAGAATACAGCTTGAGTTCATTCAAGCGCTCTTCCCATGCGGCCGCGTGTGAGTCCCAGACAAATCCAATTGCTTCCAATTGCTGGATGCGAGAAGCAGTAAGCGTAGATGTTTTTCCTTCTTGTCGGAGCTTGTACTGATATCTTTGGCGTTTGATCCATCGAGACAGAATGGGATTTTCCTCATAGTTGTGAGGGACACAGCAGTGTCCTCGTTCTTTCTGAAATGCTAAGAGCTCCTGGAACTGAGCGTCCCATTGATGTTGCTGGTATGGACGAAATCGAGCAGCTGATTCTTCACTTGCATTCTCGTTCTCGCTGATAAGAGGAAACACCCTGCGGCGTTTTGCGTCTGGTTTGTGAGGTACTACTGCTGTGTAGTCTAGGCATCTTTTCTCGTTCCTGATAGTATTGCTATTGACAATGTGCACAGGATTTGGCTCGAAAGCGTCGGCTGCCTCACTTAATATGTCAAAGAGTGAAGGCTGACGCGTGTGCACAGCTCCGCTGCTTTGTGGTTGAATGGGCGTTGGCTCGAACAGGTCAGCTTCCACTTGTGCCGTTGCAGAAGACAAGTCAAGAGATTCGCTCTTGAAGAGGTTGTCAACAAGCGAGACGAAAGGATCGGCGTTCTTCCAGTTGCTGGAGAAACAATTGTCTGATTGCAACTGATGCTTGCCGAACAATGCTGTGGAAGATAGATTGCAGGAATACCCATTTCCTTGCTGAAGTGTTGTTCTCGTTTCGGCCATGATGCTATTTTATGCGAGTGAATTTATGAGACCAACAAATAAGTTTGGGAGCGATATACTCAAATCGGCTTTCTTGTTTCTGAAAGAAAAAAGACTTCACATCTGCCAATGGCGCGGGAGTGCTTCGCTCTAATTATCTAATATTGTATGCTTCATGAGGAAAGATGTGGTCTATTATTTCCACGACCTCTGTGTCATGGCGCGGGAGTAGTTTTCGTCTCAGCGTCTGGAAGGGTATGGCGACTTGTTAATTTAGTAGTAGACAAACTAGCGCACTAAAAGTACCCCCACACTGATTTTTATCCGATTCTGTGGATGTTCTTTTGTGCTGATCCGAAATGTCCTTTTTTCTATCGAACAGTGGCTTCGCTGCCGCCATGTGCCATCATGATGGCATGATTGATAATGATGACTTTCTGCTATGTACCATCATTTGAGGACTACGTTAACTATGACTTGGGGCCATCTATTCGATCATTGTTCTCACAAGCAAGAGAAAAGACCGGGGTTTCCCAACTGCAAAATCTGATGGCGCATGCCCCGTACAACAATAGACTCTCAAAACTCCAGCGAATACCCAAGAATCTGATGGCGCATTCCCCGTAGAATGATGGACTTTGTTTAAGGCACCTTGCATGTGGCAGATTTAACATAATCAAAGCTGCAAGTGTTGACGTCTTATCTATGATACTGTACTATGATTCAAGAGGCTAACATGACGTCATAAGATCGGTTCTTATTCAATGCCCTCAGTGTTCAGCTGCTCCACTAGAAGGTCTTCCAACACAGGAGAGGTTGTGTTGTGTTTGTTGACGTTTCATCCAGGTAGCTAGTTGTGGATTCTGGAGATACGTAGAAGATCATTGTAGTCTATTGTGGAGAAGCTAGCTACAGTTTCAGCCCATTCTAGTGTTCCTCCTATGCTACTGAAAACGAGTCCCAAACGATATCTACTTCGTCGATAAGTTGGATTTGGGGAACTTTGACTTTTGTATTATTTTCGTCTCGACGAAGTACATACTGTTATCTATGGTGCTTGATCCATCGTCTAAGAACGAGAGTTTCCACAATGGTATTGGGACCTGGGGTCGTACTTTCGCTTAAGTCTTCGCAAGCGTTGGTGCGAAGCATGCCGTTGTCAAATAGACTCTGTAGGTGTAAACCGAAAAAAGTCCAAGTTTGAAAACGAGAGTTTGAACAGACGGCATTCTTGCGACTAGGAAAAGGACATGGGCTCGCGTTGCTGGAATGGAAAAACGTCGCTATCCCAGGTTCCCGTTGTTGGAATAGAAGAACCTCTCCACGAGACCATAGACATATCGTTCCCATTTTGGAAGGGAAAATCCTTCCTAAATTCTATTAAAATTGCATGCATACCTCTCCACGAGACCATAGACATATGGTTCCCATTTTGGAAGGGAAAATCCTTCCTTGATTCTATCAAGATTGCATGCATCATAAAGCCGTACTAAATACTCCCTGTCATCTAGTGTCCCAAGGGAAATTCTTCGCTTCTGACTATACTAGTAGTATATATATGACCGTCGCAGTACTGAGCCAGTCGTATCCGCCACAAATAAAATAATCACTGTACAGTTCTGTCACAGTTTTGCAAGAACGATCATTTGTTCCAAGCGTCCATGTCTGCAGCGTATAGGTACTACTATACGACACAAATCAGAGAAAGCAAAACGATGCCAGGTGATTATAATAAAAAAGGAAAAAGTCACATTCGGGGTTTTCTTGGAGCCGTTTCGGAGAGTCGATTGATCGTTGTCGGAGAGAATTTTGGAAACAAGATTCCCCTCCTCAAGATATATCCGAAGCAAGCGCCATACGTTTCACGTTTCTATCACTACTGGTATAGCTCCAAACCATGTTGTCTTTCCCTCCCAACTTCGCGATACTACTGTTGTGTTTCTTTTGAGCGCCCCCTTGATGCATGCTGAAGTTTCACGAAGTGGAATCTACATGTTCCAACAGAGTGCATCAATAATCCGAGTTGCAAGTTTGCTCTCATTGCGGCTCTTGCGTATTGTTTAGTATTCGGCTTTATGTTTTATTCCAACAAATGGCTCTGGACGACGATCCTCTCATATTCCAACAAATGGCTCTGGACGACGATCCTCTCCTCGGCCCCAAAGGGGCATATATGTATTGATACTACAAAAGGTTTGATGACAACGTATATCGATGGCAATCAAGAGAGCTCGACAGTTTTGGGGGCTCATTGACAATGTGTGTGTGCAATCTGTTGTGTTTACACTTTTACCTCTCATTAAAGGTTTGATCACAGGTGTACGTCGATGTCATTTTAGCGAACTCGACCATGAAATCCCCTGTGCATTGGAGGTGTAAGTGCGGTTCGGAAATGTACCCGAAGAACCATCGACTAGTAGTGGAGCACCAACCATCATGGCCAGTA
>JAAMXS010003531.1:0-11341 GCA_019693525.1 Cylindrotheca fusiformis | reverse complement strand
CCTTCTTCTGAAGTATCAATTTCCGCGCTTCCATCTTCTTCTTCTTCGCTATGGCCGCATTCTGCTGGGGCCTCAGATATTGGCAGCAATGTGGATGAATTCATTACCATACTTGATCTACTTTTGCTGCCTATCAATGATTTCTTTTTCCTTTTTTTCTTCCTTTTCTTTCTTTGCCTCTTGAGTGTTTCAGACTTGCGTCTCTTTGGAACATTATGTTGTCCTGGCGACTCGGTTCCATGGTCTTGTGACTCTATCGCCGGGCGATTGGAGTTCACGGAAGAGTTGGTGTCCAATTGCGACGGCTCATGTTGTTGCTGCTTCTTATTATATGATATTGTTATGTCTCTCGTCGGTACAGTTGCCTTCGTGACGGATGAATCCAAACAAATTCTACAACTGCTGTTGCCGGTACTGTTGGAAGGACTTAAGCCTGGTGGATCAGGTAAACTTTCCTCAGTCCTGCAGAGTTCCAAGTCCAGGTTCTGGGGTTCACTGCGTCGAGGTTTGTCTATCTTTTTCTTTCGTGCTGGCAACCATTTTCGTCTCAGCATGAAAATGGCGAATCCAAAAACCGACACTAATGAGAGGGATATAATTGTCGTCATGCTTGCAACACCCCATCTCTTTGTACCTTGCAAGGTTGCGTTATCAGTGAATGACAGTCTGTCTCCCACATATGCTAATGCAGTGACATTTCCCGCAAGCAAATGAGCCGATTCGGAATCAAGCTGCTCTTGTATCATTTCCTTGACGTACTCTTGTACCGAAATCGCATCGTCCGGCTCACCTCGGTATTCAACTTTCATGTTAGCTGTGACCGGAAAGCAATTAATTTGTGTTGATGATTCTGCCGCGTTGTAGTAGTTGGGTAATATGAGGCAATTTCCTGAGAAAGATGAGCGAAGTTATGACTTTACAAGTGAGTCATGATGCAAATCTGCTGATGTGGAAGAGGGATACAACAAGTGACGTACCCGGCACACCGAATTCGTCTTTTGGAAGACTACGAATGGAATAAATGGTTGTCGGGTAAGACAACGAAGAGAGTCGCCTTCGAGAACGACCACTTGCATTGTTTGTATCCATAGGTTTCTCTTGTTTTGTACGCTGCAAATCTAAATTGCATCTTTGCGAAATGCCCGTTTCCTTTGCCACATACTGCAACCAGCTCCATGCCATGGCTCGAACGTTGGCGTCTGCACCAATTTCTTTATTGTTCGTTGTAATCACCATTTCATAATCAAATTGAACAATCGTGTCTGATGTTTCCCATTGCGAAGCCCTTTCACATTGATACGATATTGGATACCAACCGTCGTCGTCTCGTTCTATATAGGATTTGTAGTTGTCACCTTCTCCTTCACAAGCCGAAACACCATTTTGGCAACCCTCCCGACTTTGAGATACCATGACGATGAAAACGATGGATATGGTTAGGGAGAAAAGCTTCTGATTCTAGTTACTGTTCCCTCATTCCTATTTGGTGATGCTGGGTGATGGTTAATAAAG
This sequence comes from Cylindrotheca fusiformis, assembly GCA_019693525.1. Lineage (NCBI taxonomy): Eukaryota > Bacillariophyta > Bacillariophyceae > Bacillariales > Bacillariaceae > Cylindrotheca > Cylindrotheca fusiformis. The sequence goes on along the minus strand of JAAMXS010003531.1, from coordinate 9,829 downwards.
GCCAAACATACCCTTTCACGAGCGTGCATGTTTTCAAAAAATTAACTCTGGCAGGGAATAACGGTCGATCCCGCCTGATCCAGTCCAGGAAGTCCAATGAACCGCCATTTGAATGAGTACCATTCCCATTGCATTGCCGCGAAAATTAGACTGGCTCGCGTGCGCCATTCCTAAGGAAACCAACCGTTTTGTCCCAACAACGGCGAGTTTACGGGAGAACTGTACGAGGCTTACGGAAGGCTGGCACGAGCCGACGAACCAACCACACATACCCCACTAGTAACAATAGTAACGATCAACATGAACCTTCATTCGAAACTAGGAACCAGAAAATAGGTAAACGACGACCTTGATACACTCTATGGCTTCAAGATCTATCTATCCAAGAAACAAGCTTCGTTCAATCAAGAATTCTTCAACAAGAGCAATGAGTACCACCAATGACGACTTCATAGATAACTTTATCGGCGACAAGGACTTCAGTGATGTTCTGAACGACAACAATGATGGTGAAACAAATGATGAGAAAACAGCGGTTCCAACGAGCGTCAGCACTTCCGAAAAAACAGCGGTTCCAACAAACAGCAGCACTTTCTTTGAAGAAGGAAAGGAGATTTACAATGGTGAAAACTTGATTGGTTTCCAATGTCCTGCAGTGATCGAGAAGAATCCCCAATTGCCTGACATTCCATTGACATTCTATATGGATCTGATGTTTCCTCTGGGAGACGAAGCAGCTGCTGTCAGACAAGTGCAGCTGGGAATCATATCTGCACTGGCCAGTGATTATCGTATTGCATCTGGAAAAGCTTGCACAGATCCTCCTACAAATGGATCATCATGGCTTGTATCAGTTCGAAGCGAACTCGATCAGGTTGTACGAGAACCGACCTTTGACCTATGTCGGGAACTAATAGAAGCAACACCGTCCTATAGTCCGGAAGAAAGCGAATGCTACGTCTATGAATTTTCAACAACACTCAAATCCTTAACTGGGTCTTCCATTCCGGATGTGGAGGGTGTTTTGGCAACATTGTTGGCAAATCAAGTAGCTCTTGATCCTGAATACAAGACGAAATTTCTAGCAGTTCCGCGGCTGGAGAAGCCAAAAAACGAGACCCCTTCCAGTTTGAATGGCAATGAAAAAGAGAATGTTCCCCTGAGCCGAAATACGATTACGCTTGTAGGTGGAATCCTAGTCGCTGCCTTTTGCATTGCTTCAGTGGGTATTCTATGCATCCTGTGGGGACGACGCAAGTCACAGTTGCAAGAACGGGAAAACCAACTCGATCAGACTTACGCGCACACTCAAACAAAACAGTTTTCAAACAGTACAGAAGACAGTGATGATGAGTTTGATGAAGAATACAATCGTCGGACCGCCAATAGGAGCCTCGATATGAGCAGCACTCTTGGTCAGCAAGTCTTTCGGGCACACTCGTCAGCCGCAAACTCGAGACCAAAGTATTTGAGCAATGTCAATAGCACTCATGGACCATACTCGCACTTTCAAAACGATGGAACATCTCACTTCCGCCAATCAAGCCTTGAAAGCGTAGACAGTTGGGCCCAAGCGGATGGCACCATTGGGAGTCTAGAGTTGCATTTGGAACCCATTACCGGTGAAATATAAATTATGAACGAACACAATACAAGTATACCACATTGCTGTGATTTAGTAATTGTAATGTTATAATGATACTATTGGAAAAACCTTTTCTCATCTTACAGCATGATCATGTCGGGCAAACAAGAATGCTATCTTAGACATCATAGCAAAGTATACACCCAGCAGTGCTCACTTCTACCCGTCAAATCAGCCTCATCCGGAGGCAGAGCGCGATTGTAGAAGCATCCAAGCATCCACCCCATTGGTTGATTGTACTATACTCCTGTGTTTCGATTTATGCTCTTTACTGCATCCATCGTGGGTACGATTCCAAGCTGAAGTTAGTCCTACCTCCTGAGGATGTAATGGGTGATGTAACCATCGGCAGCACCTTTCCCTTCCCTTCTTCAGTGGAAGAAAGACGATTTGGGTCAAGAGTTGTGGCCGAAACTTTTGAAAGATATGAGATCATTCTTGACAATTGTCCCAACTGGCCGCCAAGCATGAGCGCCGCGTCGCTTTCCAACAGCGCGGAGAAGCAAATCGCATAATCAGATATCCGATAGTGCCCTCATTCCGACTACAAGATGGGCCTTTGGCATGCCGCAGGCTGATGGATGCTCTCGTCTCCATCATCATGCATAATAGTTGCCAAATAATAGTTACAACAATAATATACTCTCAAAAGGGAAGGGGAAATCCCCCGAATCTTCAAGTTGTCGCGCGTAGTTTGTGCGTGCGAATTGAAAACTTCATGGTTTGGGGAACAGGCCTACCAGTAGTCCCCGGGGTTCTACTAGGTAGTCGTAAAGAATTGCTTCTGTGTAACACCATCACATTGATGATGATTATGATGGGTTCGCGCTGTAGCTTGTCACATCAACTGCACGTGGCCATGTCCTACTTACACGGGTAACAGAACCCATATCTTTTGAGAGTGTTTATCCAATGGCGTATCTTTATCGCAACAAATATATCACTTTTTTTTCTTGATCAACACAAAGGCCATAGCGGCATATTCTTGCAACCAGAATATTCAAGGACCGACTATGCATCTCTTCTCTGCTCTCTCTGCTCTCCTGATCCTTCTTGATTCCCAAAAAGTGGGATCGCAATCTTTCTCGCTTCTACAAGGAGAAAATCCGGTGAACCCATCTTCTTCTCAGAAAATCAGAACTGCTCCGGGGAGGAAGAGCAAAGACTTTGAAATAGTTGTTGCTAATTCTCCCAACGATCGTTGGTTATCAACCTCATCAAGCTGGGTCAAAGCAGCTGCGTTTCTTTACCTTGATGACATGTATATAGACCCCTATTGGATTTCCATCTCCGGAGACGGAACTTTTCTTGCTGTAGCGGTTGAAAATGACAACATTGTTCGATTTTTCCAGAAACAAGAATCGGACGGATCTTGGAAAGAAATGACCAACCTTGGCTTGAGCGGAGATGCAGAAACTGATTGCTTTGGCTCTCATATCTCTCTTTCCGAGGATGGAAAACGAGTTGCCATTGGAGCGCGAAACGATACTGGTGCTTCTGATGAGTTGGATTCTGCCGGGAGCGTCTCTGTCTATGAGATGAACAGCGATGGAAGTGAGTGGTTACTCATGGGCGATGTCATCCACGGGAAAAGCAAGAACGGTGCGTCAGGCGTTTCTGTTGCTCTTTCCAAGGATGGATTGACAGTTGCCATAGGGGCTACTGGGAATGATGGTACTGTCGCGGACTGTACCGGTTCTGGCCATGTAAGAGTCTTCCGGTGGGATGCGGGTGCTTCTGCTTTCGATCAATTGGGAGGAGATATTGTGGGAGGAGATATTGTGTTTAGAATGGGAGATCAGTTTGCCGTTTCTGTTGCTGTTTCGGATGACGGATTGGTTGTTGCAATAGGCGCCCCGTTCGCCCGTGACGAGGATATGCTCCTAATTGGGCGTGTGCATGTATACTATTGGGATGAGAGTGATGGGGGAGAGAAGAAATGGTCGCGGCGTGGCTCCATTATTGATGCCGACAGTACTGATGGTTGGTTTGGAAACTCAATTGATCTCTCTGGCGATGGGAATATTGTTGCTGTAGGTGCACCTTTTGCCAGCAGGATGGCTGGCGAAGCACAAGTTTTTCAATGGAAAGACGATGACTGGGTCAAAATTGGACAAACGTTGGAAGGCACGGATGGATACAGAAACTTTGGTCTTTCAGTGTCCCTGTCTTCTGATGGTTCAATTCTTGCAGTTTCTTCGGGCGATGGTTCGTCGTGTACATATCCGGATCATCCTGTCATGGTGTTCACATTGGTGGACAATCAATGGGAAGAACTGGGTGGTGCGGTTAGCGGCACTGCTGGTTCAAAAGTGTCACTTTCTAGCAATGGAGAAACAATCGCATTTGGATACCCAGAAGACGACGGTGACTTCTTTTTCGTCTACGATTTGGTAACTACCGAAACGACATCTGGGCCAACATCTGATCCAACATCTGGACCAACATCTGATCCATCATCTGCTGCACCACCTTCTCCAGCTTTTCTCCTCCCGTTTCTCGTCATTCTTGCATTCCATGCACAGAGTATCGATGTCAGTGGGTCTTCACACTAAACTGGGGGGACTAGTCTTACCCAGAATGCTCCCAATTGAAAAGAGCCGAGTATAGTTTATATACCGTTGCCCCTATCACCACCTCTCCAATCTTGAGGTAGATTCGACCCACTGTCGCAAAAAGACGGCAATTTGCAGATACTAGATTAATAAACAGGCGTAAATAATTTCCATAGGGTACGAGTTGATGCAGTTGCCAACGGCGTCGGTTCCGACGGCGGTGTCCTTGCTGGACCATAATGTCGAGAATCAGAGCAAGCAGCCCTAGCAGCAGAAGTGAAGAATTTGGTAGTGGTTCTGTATTTTGACGCTATCGTTGGCGCCGAGTCGTGGTATCAACAAGGAGTTGAGTTGCAACTTGTGGTAGGAGCATGTGTCACTTGAGAGTAATATGTTGAGCGGGTTGATTGCACATGAAAAGTTTGAGCCACTTAAGTAATACTGGTATATAGTTGAATGAGCCCCATTGGTTGTCATACCAATCTAGGAGTTGTGCAACGCTCAACTTCGGGACACGCCAATCATCTTCGGCCATCGGTGCTATTAAGTGGTATCAACCACAATGTCGAGTATCTTGTTGCAAGAGTACAATAAGTGGCGGATTTGAGGCAGGAGCCGAGTATACGATGCTCTTGTTGCAGTTGCAATAACAACGTCATCATGGCCATGTATACTGTCTGGTTTCGCAACTTCCAGAGGGAATGAATTCGTTCCATGAAACGAAATAACTTTCTAGTAATCCAGGAAGCTCGCCATGCGTCTTCGATGATTGGGGGGTGGATTGGCATGCCCCCAAAAATGGGGAAATTGGGATAGACTTCTTAAAGAAACCTTTTCTTACTGTAACCTGATCCCCCCAAGTGAGAACAACATTTTCTTCCTATTATGAAAGATAAAATCCCTTACACAGCAGTAGCAAACTGGATTATGCTTCCTGCGCCGTTAAATCGCAGCTCCTCGTGAGTCCGATCTGATGGCGAACAATCCGAGACGAGCGAAAACATGAGCCTCATTATGTCAAGCTAGTGAGGAATCATGGCTGGTTGACTGGCTTCTGAGATTTGCCGAGAGCGAAAGCATGCTGAGCCCCCAGCTTCTACGAATAGGCATATATGATGGTGATACATGCGAAACCACATCTTACACTTATAGGAGATATTAAAGTATCATTTTCAATCAATCCTACTGCATCTGTGGCCAGATTTGAGGAGCAATATGATCTCTCACGGACATAGCATTATGGGCGCTTCTACTCGCGAGGAAACAATATGGACCAAAGGACAACAGCGGGACCATAAAATCAGCTTCTTCCAGTTCATTTAATCTGCAGCAGTGTACCTCTCTGTCATATTACAATTCGTTTGTGGGACGTAATAGACAGATGATGAATCTCTCCTCTGCTCTCTCCACTCTGCTGGTCCTTCTTGGTTACCAAAACGATGGATCGCAATCTTTCTCACTTCTACAAGGAAGAAGAAATGTGGCGAAACTGTCTTCGTCTCAGGAAAATAATGCTGCTGGGGTGAGGAATGGCAATCACTTTGAGGCAGTCACTGCTATTTCTTCCAACCATCGTTGGTTGTCAACCTCACCAAGTTGGGTCGAAGCAGCTACCTTGCCTCAGCTTGATGACTCGTTGCTTGGTGGCAACAGGATTTCCATGTCTGGAGATGGAACTTTTCTTGCTGCCGCCCCTCTTTTCTATGGTGCAGATTATGCAGGAATTGTTCGATTTTACCAGAAACAAGAACCCATTGGATCATGGAAAGAAATAATCAACTTTCGCTTGACTGGCGACGCTGAGTATGATTTCTTTGGCTCTGATGTCTCTCTTTCTAAGGATGGAAAACGTGTTGCTATTGGAGCGGAGGGCGATTCTCATGAAATGGAATATGCCGGGAGCGTCTCTGTCTTTGAGATGGATAGCGATGGAATAAGTGAGTGGTCTCTGATGGGTGACGTCATCCACGGGAAAAGCGAGAATGGTGGATCGGGCAGTTCCGTTGCTCTTTCCTACGATGGATCGACATTAGCCGTTGGAGCCTATGTCAACAATGGTACTAATGACGGGTTTTCCAATTCTGGCTATGTTAGAGTCTTCCATTGGGATGTGAATGCATCTTCTTTCAATCAATTGGGAGAAGATATTCTGGGAGAAGTATCTGGAGATTATTTTGGCTTTTCTGTTGCTCTTTCAGACGATGGATTAGTTGTTGCAATAGGCGCTCCGCACTTCCGGAATCTCTCCAATTCTGGAAGTGTGCGTGTATTCTATTGGGATGGGAAAGAGAAAAAATGGTCAATGCGTGGCTCCAAGATTCAAGGCGATGCTTCAATCCGTGCGTTTGGAAACTCGGTTGATCTCTCGGCCGATGGGAATTTTCTTGCTATTGGTTCACCTCAAAATATCGGGACTGGTGGTAATTTTACTAGTTTTGGCGCAGCACAAGTTTTTCAGTGGAAAGACGATTGGGTCCAAGTTGGCCAAACTTTGGAAGGCACGTATGAATCTGGCGAATTTGGGGAATCGGTTTCCCTATCCTCTGATGGCTCAGTTCTTGCCGCTGGGGGTTCGCTGTATGTTTCGCCTAAAAATCCTCTCACGGTGTTCTCATTGGTTGACAATCAATGGGAAGGACTGGGTGGTGCAGTTCGCGGCACAACTGGTGCAGAAGTCTCTCTTTCCAGTAATGGAGAAACAATCGCAGTTGGATACCCGGACGACGACGGTGCCATTACAGTCTACAACTTGGCAATAGACAACAGTACCGAACCGACATCTGCTCCTGCATCTGCTGCAGCATGTTCTCCAACGTTTCTCTTCCTGTTTCTCCTCATTCTGCCATCCCACGTACTCGTATTGATGTAAATTAATGAATAACACTATGCCGTTGCCGTTTGGGACTGGTCATGTAATACACTGGCGACACTCATCAGAGCAAACATGGGTCATCCATCTACCGAACTATCTGCTCCAACATTCCGCTTTATGATTCTTATGATTCTCGGATTCCATGTTCTGAGTATTGATCAGTGTGCTATCATACTAGATTCATCCCTTCCAGGTGGATGTATGGACGTAGTCGCAACATGGCGGAGTTTTCCCACGGGGCCATTTTTTGAAGAGTAGTCTTTGGAAAGGGATAAGTCGGTCAGGAACTGTATGACTCTGTACGCATTTGTTCCAATCCCAGTTTTTCGATCGTTTATATCGGGAGCTGAAGCAGGTACCACCTTCTCATGTTGGCCATAGGGTGGTGTCGATGCCCCCGTAGAAGTAACACCGGCATCAGCGGTGGTGACAGTTGTCACCCGAGCTACTCTACTTGACGGGTGGAAGCTGTAGCTGCGTCTTGGTGCTAGTCTCATCAGGTTCAGTCCGAAGGGTAGTAGGAGGCGCTTGTTTGTCCATTGGTGGAGTACTCGGCATATTATTTGACGTTTTTCCTGATGAATATCCATCAGATGCCAATATGGACGAAGAGGGGCCAAGAATCCAATTGTGTTGCCATATATGTCAAGAGTTTTGTCACCATCACTGGAGATATTACGTTTCATTTTATCAAAACATGTTCTGCTCTTGCAGAAACGGAAGAACACGATACTTCAAGTGCGAAAATGTCAAAGTCTCGACTCGACCTTCACATATGTGTGAACAAGTTTGATAGTTGGTTCGCCAGAAGATTCACCATCAGGCGGAAGATTAGCTATGGCTCAATTTGCCATTGATACAAGCCAGAACCCTACTAGTAACAATGAGTGACGTCTCGGACATTTGGACATCATTTCCGCGAGCAGGGATGTCGGAAGATGCAAAGGAATTATTTTGAATTCTTAGATCCTGCGACTGGGAGAAGCAAACGAACTCTTTCCTTCCATACCAGAGTTCAAAGCCATCTCGAGATCATGAACACCATCAGCCGCAGTGTCACAATCATCGCTCTCTCAGATTAGTATCTCATCCCCTCCATCAGCAGGATAAGGGTCGAAGGCGTGATGGTTGCCATGATGGTAATTGTTTGAAAGTTGTTTTTGGTGGACAATAAAGGTGCGATTTATTTGGCCCCAACAGTCGAGAATAATTGTGTGGTGGCGGTCATAGCTTGAGAGGAGGGTCATGAGTATGAGACATATGCTGCAACAGCCATCAACCCAATGAAATCTTATTTCTGATTCTAATTCACTGGGCTGTAGAACAGAATTCCCAGGCGGACATGGATCTCATCTCTGCTCTCTCCGATCTGGTGGTGCTCCTTGATTTCTCCGCGCTTCTACAAGGAGGAGGAAACGTCGTGAACCCATCTTATTCTGCTCAGAAAATTAATGCTGATACTGTGAGGAAGAAGAACAATGGCTTTGAGGACGACATTGAGACAAATCATCGTTGGTTGTCGACCACGTCAAGCTGGGTCGAAGCAGCTACCTTTCCTAAACTTGATGACTCGCAGCTTGGTGGCAATCGAATTTCCATGTCCGGAGATGCCACTGTTCTTGCTGCGTCCCCTCTATTCGTAGGCAATAATGCAGGAATTGTTCGATTTTTCGAGAAACAAGAATCAGATGGATCATGGAGAGAAATGATAAACCTTCGCTTGACTGGAGAAGCAAAAAATGATTACTTTGGTTCTGATTTCTCTCTTTCCGATGATGGCAAAAGAGTTGCTATTGGAGCGGAGGGCGATGATGGTGCCTTTGATGAGTTGGATTATGCGGGGAGCGTCTCTGTCTATGAGATGAACAGTGATGGAAGCGAGTGGTCTCTCATGGGCGATGTCATTCATGGCAAAAGCAAAAATGGTGGATCGGGCAGTTCTGTTGCTCTTTCCAAGGATGGATCGACAGTGGCAATTGGGGCTGTTTTGAACGATGGTACTCGTGATGATCCATCTTACAACTCTGGCTATGTGAGAGTCTACCGATGGGATGTGAATGCATCTGCTTTCGATCAATTGGGAGGAGATATTCTTGGAGAAGTATCTGGGGATTATTTTGGCTCTTCTGTTGCTCTTTCGGAAGATGGATCAGTTGTGGCAATAGGCGCCCCATGCGTCCAGAGGGGCTCCTCCTGCAGTTCTGGAGATGTGCATGTACTATATTGGGATGAGAATGATGGGGGGGAGAAAAAATGGTCACAGCGTGGCTCCAAGATCCAGGGTGATGCTTCTTTCCGTGCGTATGGTAGTTCAGTTGATCTCTCTGCCGATGGGAGTATTCTTGCTGTTGGTGCACCTTTTGCCGTTCGTGCGGATGGGGGTACTTCCGATTTTGGTGAAGCAAAAGTGTTTCAGTGGAAGGATGATGATTGGGTCAAAGTTGGCCAAACTTTGGAAAGCACGGTTAAATCTGGTGAATTTGGGAGTTCGGTTTCCCTATCCTCTGATGGTTCGATTGTTGCCGCTGGGAGTTCGGTGTTCACATTGGTGGACAATCAATGGGAAAGACTGGGTGGTGCTGTTGGTAGCACTTCTGGCACAGAAGTGTCACTTTCCAACAATGGAGAAACACTCGCAGTTGGATATCCGGATGAGGATGGTGCCGTTACCGTCTACAACTTGGCAATAGACGACGTAGCCGAACCGACATCTGCTCCAGCATCTGCTGCAGTATATGCTCCAACATTTCTCTCCGT
>JAAMXS010003527.1:0-17978 GCA_019693525.1 Cylindrotheca fusiformis | reverse complement strand
CCGGTTGCCCCTGTGAAAACTCCTGAATGACGGAAGAGCATCGAAATACAACTTGCTCTAGCTTGAGGGGATCTTCGCCTTTGAATACACCAGCGTTTGCCAAGGCAGACCTCAAAGCTTGCTTGTCACGGAAATTGAAAAATAAATCTTTCTGCAAAAGATACTCTTCGTAGTCTTCGTCTGTTTCAAGCGAAACGCCCTTGACAGTGGCCTTCTGGTTGCTTCTCACATTGTTCGTGTTTCGTGTGAGATGAGGAAACCTACTGACCCTTCCAATAGGTAGAAAGGCAATGGAAGACCCGACCAACAATGCATAAGCTGCAGCTATGAATAGTGACCTTGACATTTTAGTACGAAAGATCTCGGTTCAAGTGTCTGACAGAGCTGAAAATGAGAGAAAGATCTGATTGCTTGCATGCAAAAGTGAATATACTGTATGCAGTCATAGTCGCAGGATTCGAGTATCTGGAGAAAATGACTCTTCTAGAAGCAGTCATTGTTCTGTCATTCTTGTATGCAGGATAAGCAGCCCCCAACTTGCGTCAGCAAATGGGTGAGCGGACAAACGGACACGGAACGACGTTAAATGTTGAGTTTTGATATTCTTCGACTTATAGCCGCTATGTCAGTATCCTTTTGCAAAATATTAGTCATATTTATATACATTATGAAAGTTTTCCAAATCATGAAAATGTCGAAGAATCAGAGCATTCTTGTATCATGCATAGAGAGATATTTTCAACTTCGGAACAATTTGAGAATCATGAGAAGTCGCAGAATTCGATCGGAATCAGCGTACTTTTTTCTTGCTTCTAACAGAACAGTCTACAGATGTTCAGACCGACATACCTGAAATCTACGTACATGAACAATTATGGTCTTCGTTTGCTTGTCACCACTTTTACAGTACGAAGCTGAATAGAAAGTCACGGAGCGACCAAGCTTTGATACTGGTACTTTTGAATGCCAGTTGCGTGGTACCAGAGTTGTTTGTTGCTTCACGTTTATACCATTGGAAAAACGTCGTCCAAAATGGATGCATTCGTTGATCCGGCCAGAGTTCCCTGTATACAATCAGCAGAGAGAGATGCTGCTACAGTTGTTTCTTACCGAACCTTTAATAGTTTTGAAGATGATAGGGTGCCAAATGAATTCTCATCTAAATTTTTCAAATCGTCCATCAGCCTTAGCTCAGGAGGCCATCGGGATGCTTCATCATCGTCTTTTAGAAGCTCATTGCGAACCAATACAAAATCAGAAACGTTCAACCTAGTGTCAAAAACCTCCAATATAAAAAGGAACGATTCGATGTTATCACAGCTCACCATCAACAAGTTCAACACCAAGACAATGGGGCTAATTGGAAGGGGAAACGAAATCAAGACTCTGCAGTCGTGCTATGAGCGTATGATGGAAGAGGGCAAGGAACGTGCACCTTGTGATCCTTCAATATCAACGCAATCTCTAATTCAGTCTGATTTATACAAGGAGCTTGTTTTCATCAGTGGGTACAGTGGAGTTGGAAAGTCGTCTTTGGCTAAGACTCTTCAGAAAGATGTAGACAGTATGGAAGATGGTATTTATGTGGAAGGAAAATTTGATTTGAATACCAGCGACGAGCCATATTCGGGTATTGCTTCTGCTTTCGGTGAGATGTGCAAGAGAGTATTGAAAAGGAAAAATCATTCAAACCAGAATGCCAACACTGGCAATGATTCGTTGAGTTTTGGATCTCGTCTTTCAGCCGCCCTTGGGCCCGCAGCCAATCTACTGTCAAATTTCATACCTGAGTTGCAGGATATATTGCCTCTAATGAGACGGAATAGTGCCCTTTCTACGGGAGAACGATATGACTTTGACATGGTCCAAAAACGAGTGAAGTATGCATTTCGAGTTTTGATGAGAGCATTCAATGACGAGTTTTCTCCAATCGTTCTTGTGTTGGATGACTTGCAATGGGCTGATATGGCGTCTCTGGAAGTGATGGAATTCTTGATCTCTGATCTGCAGAATCTGAATGCGCTGATGATTGTTGGATGCTATCGATCGAATGAAGTGGACGACCAAAGCCTGCTATTCAAGAAGGTGCAGAGTCTACTGAAAAAGCAGGACAAGCTCAATTTCCACATCACGGACATTACAGTTGGGAGCTGCGACGTTGACGGCGTGAATAAGATGATTATGGCCATGATGTCCATCGATGATGAAGAACGCACTCGGGGGTTGGCAGAGGTTTGCTTCAAGAGGACTGCTGGGAATCCATTCTTCCTGATCGAGTTCATGCAAATGCTTCAAGATGAAGGTTTGATTTCGTACAACCTTGGTCTGTTAAAATGGATTTGGGATGAAGATAGAATTGATAACGCAACCATGTCCGCAGATAACGTTGTTGATCTGCTGCAAGCACGAATGAGAAAGATGCCTTCAAACGTCCAACTACTTCTTCAGTACGCTGCGTGTCTCGGTTCCTCCTTCAGCACTCTTACACTCGATCTCGTTTGGCGAGAGCAATCAGTGATGAGTAAAGAATTCACCGCTGATACCATCGTAAACTTGCTTGCTTTGGTAGTATCAAGCAACTTGGTCGAGGCCTGTGGAGAAAACGAGTATCGATGGGTACATGACAAGGTTCAGGAAGCGGCGTTGTCTTTGAGTGATATTGTTACACCAGAATTTCAATTTCAGGTAGGAACCGCACTGTACCATTCGCTAGATGCAAATGGCCTTGAAGGACAACTATTTGATGTGGTCGATCTCATCAACAAAGGGCAAGTATCAAAACGACATGAATTCGCTATGCTGAATCTCAGAGCAGCGGAAAAGGCCAAGAAAATCTCAGCGTTCCAAAGCGCTGCCAAGTATGCTGCGAAGGGAATTAATCTTCTTCCCAACGACAAGTGGAACACACACCGTTCTTTGACACTTGCACTGTTTACGATTGGTTCCGAGGTAGAGCTTGCCTTGGGCCACGGTGAATCTGCAGAGATATACAGCAATGAGGTTCTGAATCAAAAGGAATGTACTACGATGGAGGTACTGCCACTGAAAATGGCGAAAGTTGCGAAAATTTGCACCGTTGATTTGAAGTTCAAGGAGACAATTCAAATCTGCCTTGACCTCCTAAATGACCTTGATATCAGATTGATTTGGAATCGAGCCACTGCTCCCTTTCAAGCTGTCACAACTCTGATGCGAACAATTAAGATGGCAAAGAAAGCACCCGCGCCGAAGGACATTTACGGAAAGCTTGGTCCTATGAAGGATCCAAAGCACCGCGCTGCCATGCTTCTTCTGTCCAGGTTATGCTACGCGTGCTACAATGCTGACAACATTTTTCTGAATGTGGTGTCTACCTGCAAAATTGTGGAAATGACACTAAAGTATGGTGTCTGCGACGTCTCCGCACCGGGGTTTGCAGGTTTAGGAATGATGGTACTGGCGGTGCAACAGGACTATGAGACTTCCGCGGACTTTGCTCACGTCGGTTTGGCAGTACAGAAAGCCACTCGAAGTTCGCGGGAGGCGGAGACGATTTATGTTGCCCATTCTTTCTGTTTGGCATGGTCCAGACCATTGCAGCAGTCTTTGGCACCTTTCGCAGATGGCTACGCCTCTGGAATGAGGTCAGGAGATACGGCCTTTGCAATGTGGAATCTTCTTTCTCACCACGTTTGGATACCGTACTCAATGGGGAAACGTTTGGGTCCAATTGTAGAGCAGTGCCCCAAGGTTCTGTCACAAATGGACGAACTGTCACAGACTGAGCAAGCAATCAGTTTGGAAATGTTCTGGCAGATGATGAAGAATTTGGCAACCTTTCCTGCGACGGAGGATTCACACAAGCTGGAAGGTGACATTTTCAGTGCTGGTGATTTCACGGGCACAGAATCCGTACACGTGGCAACAATGCATATGTTGCTGGGGGAGTTATTGGTTTTCTACGACATTGAAGCCGCTGCGAAAAGAGCAATCAAGCATGGAGATAAGTTTGCGAAGCTGGCTCCTGGTATGTTTCACAATATGTATGAAACTTTCCATCGAGCAATAGCCTTGTTTGCAATGGCACGGCGTACCAGGAAAAGGAAGTATAAGGCCCATGCGAAGAAGCTAGCAACCCGAATCGCAGGTTGGGCGCGAAGCGGCAATCCGAATGTTAGCCATTATCATATGGCGATGATGGCGGAGCAGGCGGCTCTAGACAAGAAGTATGGCCCAGCAGAAGAGCACTATAGGAATGCTATTGTCTTGGCTGCAAAGACCGGCCACATGCACCATGCCGCATTGATCAATGAACGCTACGCTGAGTTCTTACGCGAAGAACTCTCGGATGAACAGGAATCGAAGTACCGACTTGGGGAGGCAATTCGTTTTTATGAGGAATGGGGAGCCTTTGGGAAAGCGGGGGCCTTGAAAATAGTATTAGAACGACTATTATAGTAGAGTGGGGAACAACCCAGTTTGATTCAGACGACTTTAAGGCATGTTGGTAGGTACAAAAAACCTGCATTGTAGGATGTCCAGGTCACCGGTTTTCATCCAACACAACTACTGTACCTACAACGGAAAGCTAATAGTACTTTCTACAGTGTAGCTTACTTTGACTCATCTTCGAATGAGGGGAGTATAAGTGCTAGGCACTGTGGGACTATGCAGCAGTCTAACCTATCTCCATCCTAGTCCTTACAGTATGAGCCTATTGATAGGTCATCTATGCTAGTTAAATTTTTCCTTCTATCATGAGAAATAGATATAGTTGCCCTGTTATGGTAAAATTGAGTACAGCATACAATAAAGCAATTGTGTCGCTGCAAGAAGCTGGACGATCCTCCTGGATAGAACTTTTGGGAAATCAAAGTGGTATGATAGCTAGCTGATGCTGTCAAGAAAAGGAAGCACATGAGGTATTATAACAGCAGCGCCACTCATGTATCGGCACTTTTGTCGATCCTCGGCTGGGACAAGCAGCATCTGTTTGTTGGACGTATCCTCCATTTCGTCAATCTTTACCTTCCAAAGACATAGCTCCAATAGCGAAAGGATTTCCTTCCTTTCCTTCCATTCAAACTTTCGAACCACTCTGTCAACTTCGCTCCTCCTGGACGATAAACCCACTCCCAGCCATGCCTCATAAATTGCCAGCAAGATTTCTGAATTCCACATCCGGGACAAGCCCAGCACTTGATCATATCGTGATTGGAAGAGTCTTTGAATCACGACCTCAGCAGAATTTGGCATGCTCCGGTTCAAGCACAGATAGTCCATCGGAGTGCATCCGAAAAAGTCCCTATTACGAACCATATGACCCCGCTTGCCTGCATCCATCACGGCCAGAAGCATATCCAGATTGGGAGTCTGTGACAATGACAGTAGATGAAGAGGAGTCATACCAAAGACATCCACTTCCGCTGTTGCTGCCAATGGATTCTCATCCATAAGACTACTCAGTTGCGCCATTGCGTCATCCAAGGACAGGTATGACTGGTAGTAGCACAACTTGTTCAGGGGAGCATTATCGAATCGATGGTTCAATCTGTGAATGAGGTTGGCTTCGTTATTGTTGTTGTTGTCTACCAAAATGGTGCCAAGCTTTGAACGTTCGAAAAACTCTTCCCGATCTATATCCTGACGAAATGTTGGCATCATTCTTCTTGTTGTTGTTGGACACGCCAGACTTACCAAGGACTTGCAACCGGAAAGATCAATGATGTTGAACGAGCATTCCTCTGGAAGTTCAATCGAAATCAAATTGCTGCATTTAGCAAATCCGGCACCTCTGCTGCCCAAGACAGTGCTGTATGGAATTCTGACATGCGACAAGGAATGGCAATAAGAGAAAGCGTTTTCTTCAATCGTTTCAAGCCCTTCATTGAGAACAAGTCTCTTCAAGAGTTTACATTTATTGAACGCACGACTATCAATCACTTTGACAGTCGACGGCATTTCCACTTCTGTCAAAGAGTCACATTTACGGAAAGCGGATTTTCCAATTCGTTGAAGTAGTCCTTCGTTCAGACCAAGAAGGCTCCCCAAAAGTTTGCATTCTTCGAACGCACCATTATCAATAACTTTGACAGTCGACGGAAAGCTAACCTCTTTCAACGATATGCATCTACTAAAAGCGCATCTCCCAATTCGTTCGAGTCCCTCATTCAGACCAAGTCTGAATAAGAGTTTGCATTCTTGGAACGCAAAATCATCAATCACTTGGACAGTCGATGGAAGGTCCACTATTGTCAAAGATTCGCATCCTTCGAACGCTCCCTTTCCAATTCGTTCAAAAAGTCCTTCCTTATTCGTCAAGAGTTTGCATCCATAGAACGCCGCCGTATCAATCACTTTGACATTATTATTTGATGGAATCATGCCGACTGCTGATGCTTCTTTCTCGTCACCATCATCACTGTCAGTGACTTGATTCGTGTAGATCCAAACTTCGTCTTCAGCCTCCTCGTGATGCTGCTCCATCGTTGTAATGATATAGTATATAGTGATTGATCAGAAAGAAGAATGGAAGAACGACAAGGGTGTGTCCGCAGCTTCAAGTTTATTAGGCTATAGAGTGCTGTTTTTTGATGTGTGGATGTTTGATACAACTCTTCAGTGATCGGTCTTTTGCATTGTCCCGCTGCAATGCTGCTTTTAAAAGTTGCCATGCACCTATTGATACAAGCAAGTGCGCACCCCGGCAGGTGCCGGGTGACATGTGACATACAATGTGACAAGCACGCACGCGCTGGCTTCTTCTGCCGGGGTGCTGCAGCAAGTACTTCAAACTACTTGTTCGAACCATGTGTCTCGCTCCCCCCATCAGCTGCCTATGTCATCAAGGGAATTATCACAGAATGCCTTTTAAGCATCATGTTGATCAAGAATAGCGATTCGGACATGCGTGGACAATTGCAGTGTCTTCGAGTGGGGCCTACGAGCAACATATAGTCGAAACAAGAGGTTCAAAGTTGTATAGTTTACAACAATCGTTACAGAAGCTTCTTTAACGACTCCACTTTCCCAAAGGCTCCCCACTCCTCATAAAACCGAATAGCCTCCCCAACACGGTACTTCGATTCCTGTTCATCCAAGAGTTCTTCACGTAAGAACTCGGCATATCGTTCATTGATCAATGCAGCATGGTGCATGTGGCCGGAACGTGCGGCCAAGACGATGGCATTCTTGTAGTTCTTTTCTGCAAGGTTATACTTCTTATTCAAAGCCGCCTGCTCTGCCAACAGCGCCATATGATAATGCCCGACATTCGGATTCCCGCTTCGTACCCAACCCTCTATTCGTTTCGCCAGTTTGTTTGCATTGATCCTGTACTTCAGTTTCTCTGTACGCCGAGCCATCGCAAACAAGGCTATAGCTCGATGGAAGGTTTCAAACATGATGAGAAACACACCAGGAGCCAGCTTAGTAAACTTATCTCCATGTTTGATTGCTCTCTTTGCAGCGGCTTCAATGTCGTAGAAAACCAACAACTCCCCTTGCAACATGTGCATTGATGACACATGTACTGCTTCTGTGCCCGTGAAGCCTTCAGCAGTGAAAACATCACCTACCAGCTTTTGCGAATCATCCAGCCCCGTAGTCATCAGATTCAGCAACATCTGCCAGAACATTTTCAAACAGATCGCTTGCTCAGGCTGTGACAACTCCTCCATTTGTGACAGAACCTTGGGACACTGCTCAAGAATAGGACCCAAGCGCTTTCCCATTGCGTAGGGTAGCCAAACATGGTGTGCGATAAGATTCCACATGGCAAAGGCCGTATGGCCTGACCTCATTCCAGAAGCGTACCCATCGGCAGTAGGTGCCAAGGACTGCTGCAATGGTCTGGACCATACGAAGCAAAAAGCATGGACCATATAAAAAGTCTCCACCTCTAGTGATGAGGCCTCTCGACGAGAGGCTTTTTGCAGTGCCAATGCAACTTCAGCAAAATTTGCGGCAGTTTCATAGTCCTGCTGGACGACCACAACTGCGGCGCCCAAATAAGAGAATCCTGGGGCTGAGACATCGCAGACACCGTACTTCAATGTCATTTCCACGATTTTGCAGGTAGATAAAATATTCAAAAATATGTCCTCCGTCCGATAGCACGCATAGCCTAACCTCGATAGAAGGAGCATGGCTGCCCGATGCTTGGGATCCTTCATCCGCCCCAGCTTTCCAAGAATGTCTTTTGGTTTTGGGGCTTTCTTTGCCATCTTGACTGTACGTAACAGCGCTGTGACGGACTGAAAGGGGACAGTGACTCGACTCCAAAGCAAGTCAACGCCAAGCTCCTGCAAAAGGCCAAGGCAGATTTTTATTGTCTCCTTGAACTTCAACTCAACAGTGCATATTTTTACAACTCTTGCCATCTTCAATGGAAGCATCTCCATTGCAGTGCATTCCTTTCGATTCAGAACCTCATTGTTGTAGATCTCTGCAGACGCGACATGGCCCAAAGCCAGCTCTACTTCGGAACCAATTGTATACAGTGCCAGTGTCAAGGAACGGTGGATGGTCCATTTGTCGCTGGGGAGAAAGTCGATTCCATTGGCAACATAAATCGCAGCGCTTTCAAAGGCAGAGACTTTCTTGGCCTTTTCAGCTGCTCGAAGGTTTAATTCTGCGAATTTGTGTCGCTTTGATACCCGCTCTTTGTTGATGAGGTCAACGACATCAAAGAGTTGTTCCTCAAGGTCATTCGCATCCAGCGAGTGGTAGAGAACGGTTCCTATCTGAAACTGAAATTCCGGTGTAACTTTATCACTCAAGGACAACGCCGCTTCCTGTACCTTATCATGTACCCATTGGTATTTGTTTTCTCCACAAGCCTCTACCAAGTTGCTTGACTCTACTACGGCAATCAAACTTGCGATAGTATCAGCGGTACGTTCTGTACACATCATCACCGACTGTTCCCTGAAAATGAGATCCAGTGTCTGTGTGCTGAACGATGACCCGAGACATGCAGCGTACTGTAGAAGCAGTTGTACACTTGAAGGCATCTTTCTCATTCGTGCTTGCAGGAGATCAACAACGTTGTCTGCAGACATGGTTGCGTCAGCAACTCTGACTTCGTCCCACACCCATTTCAAGAGACCAAGGTTGTACGAAATCAAGTTTTCGTCTTGGAGCATTTGCATGAACTCGATCAGGAAGAATGGATTGCCAGCTGTCCTCTTGAAGCACACCTCTGCCAACCCACGAGTGCGTTCCTCGTCATCAATGGACATCATGGCCATAATCATCTTGTTCACGCTATCAATATCGCAACTCCCAACAGCAATATCCGTGATGTGGAAATTGAACTTGCCTTTCTTTTTCAGTAGACTTTGGACCTTCTTGGGTAGTAGACTTTGGTTGTCCACTTCATTTGATCGATAGCACCCAACAATCATCAACGCATTTGGATTCTGCAGATCCGAAACCAAGAAGTCCACCACGTCCAGAGATGATTCATCGGCCCATTGCAAGTCATCCAACACAAGAACAATTGGCGAAAACTCTTCATTCAGAGCTTTCATTAAGACTTGAAATGCATACTTCACTCGTTTTTGGACTACTTCAAAGTCGTATTGTTCGCCATCAGAACTTACGCTGTCCTGTCTCATATGCGGCAGTAGATCCTGCAGCTCCGGGATGAAACTTGAGAGTAGATTGGCAGAGGGCCCGAGGGCGGCTGAAAGTCTAGAACCAAAACTCAATGACTCATCGCCTGGGTTGGAATACTTGTTTGATGGATCTTGTCCTTTCAATACCCTTTTGCACATCTCACCAAGAGCACTAGCAATGGCCGAGTACGGCTCGTCGCTAGTGTTTAAATCAAATTTTCCTTCCACATAGATCCCTTTTTTAAAGCCGTTGATTTCTCGCTTAAGCGTTTTGGCCAACGAGGACTTTCCAACTCCACTGTACCCGTTGATGAAGACAAGTTCCTTGTGCAAATTGGACTGAATCAAAGATTGTGTTGACATTGCATGATCGGAAGATTTGCTTTCCTTTTCCTCGTCCATCATACGCTCCAATCGAGACTTCAAAATCTTGATTTCCCTTTCCCGTCCAATTAAACCCATCGATTTGAAGTTGAGTTTGTTGATGGTGAGCTCTGATAGCATCGAATTGCTCGTTCGGATATTGGAAGACCTTGGCACTAGCTTGAATTCGTCTGATTTTACACTGATTCGCAATGATGTTCGAAAGGATGATGATGAAGTATCCCGGTGGACCCCAGAATTAAGGCTGGAGGAAGATCTGAACATCTCAGATGAGATTTCATTTGACATCCTATCATCTCCATAGCTATTGAACGTTTTGAATGAAGTGACTGTCGCTGCATCTTTTCTCCCTGTTTGAAAGACAGACACCCTAACCGGGTCAGCATCCGATACAGACATGTTGTAACAGCGACGATGTATTCTCAAATTGCTTCTTCTTGTTTGTGTGAATAGTGTTTTACATTGTGAGAATCAAATGTGATCCAAAGCACTGTATAGTATGTCCGAGATTTTCGCAATGCCCGAAAATGCAATCCACATCAAGACATCTGGTGGCGATTCTAATCATGGAAAGTCCCTGGAAAAAGAAAAAATTGCTGTGAACCGTGTAGCCAAGTCGCAACTCTTAATTGCAACTAGCTACCAATCAAACGTTTCAGAGTTTTTCTAACGTCAAACCCAATTAATTAAAATCAAGAATTGCTATTCTATGCTACTGCACGGAAGATGCAGACACGGGGTTATAGGTACTTATCGATTTTTTCCAACTTTGGGTGGACTTTGTTTACAAACTTTGGGATTTCGGGTTTCCCCCCATACCAGAAATTACATTCATGCCCTGGAGTACTACTAGCATGAGCGAACTACACATGGCTGAGACAGAGAAGATTTCAATTGAGAAAAGCTAAATTGAAATCTAATGAGTGCTTTCCTAGTTATGAAGTTTGGCAGAAACTTGCAAAATGTTGATGGTTACTGATGAGGGTTCATGGTTCTTGAACATTTGAATGGGTCAAATCCTATAGATTGTTTGGTTGACAAACAAATTGGTCGACTTGATCGACTTCTGACTCGCATTCGAGAGATTTCGACGAGAGAATGAGGCCGCGCAAAGAGGTTGGTGTTTTCGATTCATTGGAACAAGGAGCGTTGTGCATGATCAATAATGGTTGGATATTGCCAGTCTCGATCTTGGAGACAATCGAGTGCTACTTTTGGGATGCGAGGAAATGAACTTCTTCGAAGACTCGATCCCGCGCATAGGTCCGAACGAAAGGAAGGAGCGCCAACAGCTTCGGGGAAAATGTGCTTGATCGGTTCGAGAGAGTGCAAGAGGGCTGCATACTCGGCTTCCGGGGCAGAACCAGCGATGAAGGTTGGAATTGAGGCTTCCAGATGATTGGGAAGCTTTTTGACACAGAAGAATAGCAATTCAGACATGGATGGACCATTGCAGTCTTTTCGATTGGGAATCCTGTGGGTATACCACACCGAATCGGGGTTGTTTTTCAGCTTGGAACGGAGGCCTCTGGATTTTCCTGACGGTCTCCATTTATTGTTTCGATGGTGGGTACCATAACAATCAACAGCAGCAGTGGATGTATCCAAGTGTATTCTGACATGTTCTTGCAACAATGTTCGATTTCAAATCGATTACTTACTGAAGTTTGCCAGCAGGACTTCTCACGACTCTGAAATTTTGACGCATTTTGGATCCTAGCTACTACAGCGAGAGTCCAGTCACAATCGAACGAAAATGGGCCTCGAGGGAAAAGGTCAAACAAGGATTCAAAATTGAAAATTTACAGTAGTCATTGTTAAAGCAGCTTCTTTAACGACTCCACTTTCCCAAAGGCTCCCCACTCCTTATAAAAGCGA
Organism: Cylindrotheca fusiformis; assembly: GCA_019693525.1. Taxonomy (NCBI): domain Eukaryota; phylum Bacillariophyta; class Bacillariophyceae; order Bacillariales; family Bacillariaceae; genus Cylindrotheca; species Cylindrotheca fusiformis. The sequence goes on along the minus strand of JAAMXS010003527.1, from coordinate 6,117 downwards.
ATCGCCTCCCCAAGCCAGTACTTCGATTCATGTTCATCCCGGCGTTCTTCGCGTAAGAACTCGGAATAACGTTCGTTGATCAATGCGGCATGGTGCATGTGGCCGGTCTTTGCAGCCAAGATGATGGCATTCTTATACTTCTCTTCTGCAAGGTTATACTTCTTGTTCAAAGCCGCCTGCTCTGCCAACAGCGCCATATGATAATGCCCGACATTCGGATTCCCGCTTCGTGCCCAACCCTCTATTCGTTTTGCCAGGTTGTAAGCATGGGACTTGTACTTCCGTTTCTTCGTTCGCCGCGCCATCGCAAACAAGGCCATGGCTCGGTGGAAGGTTTCAAACATAATGTGGAAGACACCAGGAGACAGCCTCTCAAATTTATCTCCCTCTTCGATTGCTCGCGTTGCAGCGGCTTCAATGTCGTAGAAAACCAACAGCTCCGCTTGGCACAAATGAACCGTTGCTATATGTACTAGCTCTGTGCCCGTGAAAGACTCAGCACTGAAAATGTCACCTTCAAGCTTGTGTGAATCTTCCAACGCAGGACTGGTCACCAAATTCAACAACATCTGCCAGAACATTTTCAAACAGATTGCTTGCTCAGGCTGCGATAGTTCCTCCGTTTGTGACAGAAGTTTGGGACACTGCTCAAGAATTGGACCCAAACGTTTCCCCATTGCGTATGGTAACCAAACATGATGACAAAGAAGATTCCACATGGCATAGACAGTGTCACCGGACCGCATTCCAGAAACGTAACCATCTCCAGCTGACGCCAAACAATGCTGCAGCGGCCTGGACCAAGCCAAACAATAAACATGGGCAATATAAAAACTCTCTGCCTCACGCAAGGCCCGCGAGGCTTTTTGCAATGCCAATGCAACTTCAGCAAAATTTGCGGCAGTTTCATAGTCCTGCTGGACGACCACAGCTGCAGCGCCCAAAAGAGAGAATCCTGGAGATGAGACTTCGCAGACACCGTACTTCAATGTCATTTCCACGATTTTGCAGGTAGATAAAATATTCAAAAATTTGTCCTCAGTCCGATAGCATGCATAGCCTAACCTCGATAGAAGGAGCATGGCAGCACGATGCTTCGGGTCCTTCATACGCCCCAGCTTTCCATAAATGTCTGTTGGTAGGGGGGCTTTCTTTGCCATCTTGATTGTACGCAACAGCGCTGTGACGGCCTGGACGGGAATAGTGACTCGACTCCAAAGCAAGTCCACGCCAAGTTCCTTCAAAAGGCCAAGGCATATTTGAATTGTCTCTTTGAACTTCAAATCAATTGTGCATATTTTTGCAGCTTTCGCCATTTTTAATGGAAGCACCTCCATTGTAGTAAACTCCCTTCGATCCATAATCATATTGCTGTATATCTCTGCCGAATCTCCGTGGCCCAAAGCGAGCTCTACCTCGGAACCAATCGTATACAGTGCAAGTGTCAAAGAACGGTGGGTGGTCCATTTGTCGCTGGGAAGAAGCTTAATTCCATTCGAAGCATATTTGGCAGCGCCTTGGAACGCTGAGACTTTCTTTGCTTTTTCCGCTGCTCTGAGATTCAGCATAGCGAATTCGTGCCGTTTCGACACCCGCCCCCTGTTGATGAGGTCGACCACGCAGAACAACTGTCTTTCAAGGCCATTTGCGTCGAGCGAATGGTATAGTGTGGTTCCTATTTGAAATTGAAATTCCGGTGTAACAATCTCATTCAAGGACAACGCCGCTTCCTGGACTTTCTCATGTACCCATCGATACTCGTCTTGTCCACAGGCCTCTACGAAGTTGCTTGAAACTACCAAAGCAAGCAAATTTGTGACGTTGTCCGACGTATGATCTGTACGCAGCACGGATAGTTCTCGCCAAACGAGATCGAGTGAATGAGTGCTGAAGGAGGAACCGAGACACGCAGCGTATTGTAGAAGTAGTTGCACGTTTGCTGGCATCTTTCTCATACGTACTTGCAGTAGATCAACAACGTTATCTGCAGACTTGGTTGTATCCGCAATTTTATCTTCGTCCCAAATCCATTTCAAGAGCCCAAGATTGTACCAAATCAAATTTGTGTCTTGAAGCATTTGCATGAACTCGATCAGGAAAAAAGGATTGCCAGCAGTCCTCTTGAAGCTAACTTCTGCCAACCCACGAGTACGTTCTTCGTCATCAATGGACATCATGGCCATAATCATTTTATTCACGCCGTCAATGTCGCAGCTCTGAAGTCCAATTTCCGTGATGTGGAAATTGAACTTGTCCTGCTTTTTCAGTAGACCTTGGACCTTCGTGACAAGTCGACTTCCGTCGTCCACTTCATTCGATCGATAACATCCAACAATCATCAGCGCATTTGGATTCTGCAGATCCGAAATCAAGAATTCCATTACTTCCAGAGACGACATATCAGCCCATTGCAAGTCATCCAACACAAGAACTATTGGAGAGAACTCAGCATTCAGTGTTCTCATTAGAACTCGAAATGCATATTTCATTTGTTTCCGGACTGCGGGATAGTCGAACTGTTCGCATTTAGAATTGCCACTGTTTCGTCTCGAAAGAGGCAGTATATCATGAAGTTCCGGTATGAAATTTGAAAGCAGATTGGCAGCTGGCCCGAGAGCCGCTGAAAGGCGCGAACCAAAACTCAACGAATCGCCTGGGTTTTCATGTTTGTTGGACGGAGCTCTTTTCAATACCCTCTTGCACATCTCACCGAAAGCAGAAGCAATGCCCGAATAAGGATCGTTGCTGGCGTTGAAATCAAATTTTCCTTCGACATAAATGCCATTTTTCCTATCTTTTATCTCTTTCTCTAGGGTCTTGGCCAACGACGACTTTCCAACTCCACTGTACCCTCTGATAAAAACGAGCTCTTTGTGCACGTTGGTCTGAATCAGAGATTTCTCTGACAATGGCTGAGCGAAAGGCGCATTCTCCCTATTCTCTTCCATCATGCGCTCATAGCACGCCCTCAGAGTCTTGATCTCGTATTCCCTCCCAATCAACCCCATTGACTTGGTGTTAAGCTTGTTGATGGTGAGCTCTGATAAGATCGAATTGTTCATTTTGATATTCGAGGATCTTGCCACTAGCTTGAGTTCTGCCGACTTCGAATTCAAGCGCAAGGCGCCGAGTAAAGAAGCCGACGAAGCCTCTTCCAAGATGGCAGAATGAAGGCTGTCAGATGACTCGAAGATTTGAGATAAAACGTAATTTGCCATCCCGTAATCTTCAAAAGAATCGCTTCCATTAAACGAAACGACTGTTGCGGCATCTTTGGTTGCTGATCGCAAGTCGGATTCTTGATCCGTCTTGACATCCATTGCTGTCGTGTTGCAACAAGATGTTCTATTGCATTGGATTCTTCTTGGAAGTCATATTATAGAGACAGATAGTGATGTGGTATATAGCTATATGCTATATGTCATTTTGTTTGATATAAAATGAAGAAACTGCATGCAGTATTGATTACATATGCCTGAAGCCTTGCTATAAATGTTCTGTCGACTTTGTCCGAATTCTGTCAGAGATGACAGATGATTTGGATGTCCGAAAAGAAGTGTTCTCGGATCACGTCCGAGGGGTCTCGGACTAGTCGTTCGAGATCCTCCAAGAGAACATCTCTATTGTGATGAAATCTGCTCAAAGCTGGAAAACGTTACCAACGGACGTTGGGTACTGTCATTGGATTCTCTCGTTCCGTTGGAAGACATATCGTCTATTCGCGTGATCGCCCTCTTGTCGCTGTGGTTTGAGTACCACGATGTACACAATTTGCAGAGTGTCGCAGGATTTTCCTTCATATTGTTCTTGGTCGTTTCTGGATTATGGCATAGATTGGGCCCGCCAATTGAAACAATCCACAGATCGTGCATTTCCCCTCCCGCCACCGACCAGAAGCTCCTTTACAGATCCGCGCCAACGCGTTTAGAAATAGTATTAGCGTCCAAAAATGACCAGTTTGATGGGGAGTGTGAAGAGTGCTCACTTCTTCCTTCTGAGTTGCCTGCTCATTCCGATTAGCCCTTGTGTTTTCTCCCCGGTTGAGGCATTTCAAGCAAGCCATGTCTCGCATATCGGATCGTCTCCCGCTACTAAGGAACGACGAGGATCGTCCAGACGGTATCAATCGTCCTTGTCCAGCAGCTTGAATGATACTGATTGGAATCCTACGACAGATGAACGTCACAAGGCAGCTGTGGGATCTCAGAAAGTTCATACCCACCCGAAACGGCTATCCTTCTTCAGTTTCGTTAAGTTTGTCATTGCGGGTGCCAGAGGAGAGTTGCACCTATATGTCAACCGACTTCGAGAGAAACATGGGGACGCGTTTATTGTCTGGAATCGTTTTGTGATTATCAACGATAAGGATGCGATTCGAGACGTTTTGGAAACCTATAACCTGCCCAAATCAGAGATAAGCTTGCGGGGATGGCGATTCTTTTTTGGCTAGGGGTCACTCTTCTCCGCACCGTGGGAAGAATGGAAAATACAGCGACGAATGATTAGCCCTGCTCTGATGGAGGCAAGCATCGGAGCCTTGCAACCTAGATTGGTGAAAGGTCTGCAACCAATTCTAGACGTCTTGGAGCAAGCTGCAGAGTCCGGAACCGCCGTTGAAATGGATGGCATCTTTCAAGCGGCTTCCACGGATATTATCGGCTTGGTCATTTTTGGCAAGTCGCTTGGAGGCGTAGACAAACTGGGACTCCCATCCAAGAATAGTCCTTCTTCTAGAAGTGCAAGAGACTCCGAACTCGATATTGTTTCGGCATTGGAGAATGTGAAAGCAGAGACACAGCGGCAGATGGTTATGCCATTGTGGATTTTGAACCGAGTTGGGCCTTCGAAAAAGGTCATGGAAGCGAAACGATACTTGGACAGTTTCCTGGAGGAATGCATAAATGAAAGGCTTGACATGGAGCCGGAAGCAAGAGAGGAGTTTACTGATTTGATGAGTGTATTGCTCGAATCCTATGAGAATAGCACCATTACAAGACAAGAGGTAAAAGGGCAGCTTCTGACATTCCTTTTTGCTGGACAGGACACTACCGCCCACACGCTGACGTGGATGTTATACGAGATTTCTCAGAGTTCGCAACTGCAGGAGCAGTTGGCGGACGAAGCGAAGAAGGCTCTACCGAAGCGAGATTCCTTCGCAGATCGGGAGGTGTTGCAATCGAATCAACTTGGGTTGATGGATCGTTGCTTTTCAGAGACACTGCGAAAGTATCCTGCTGCTGCAATGGGGACTGCCCGGATGGTGGGAGAGACACCCATGGTGGTTGGGAACTTCTACCTGGAGCTTCCACCGGGCGCCAGCTTGGTCGTTCCACCATATTCCGTACATCGAAATCCAAAGTACTGGCCCGATCCGGAACGGTTTAATCCCGATCGATTTTTACCGGAAGTGACAAAGAAACGAGATCCCATGACGTTTCAAGCATTTTCAGCCGGACCGAGGAACTGTGTTGGTAGACGGTTGGCTCGTGTCAAGGCTCTAACCGCAATGTCCGCATTGCTTAGAAGATTTCATATCAAGTGTGTGGAGAAAAAGTTACCTCCGAAGCAGTTTCTTTCAATGACCATGAAACCAAAAAATGGCATTCGATTTGTATTGACGAAAAGAGACTAGCATTGTCCTCCTGTTTTGGGACGAAGGAATCGACCTTTGCATTCGTAGGTTTCCTCTACTAAAGTCATGCAGATAGTACTGGAGAACATTGTCTTTTTTTATTAAACTTTGCTAAGCTTATTAGTGGTCCAGATTTCTCTGCAGAAAATCGAAGGACTCCTCCTGTAGGACAAAAAAAGCATCTTCTTTCGTCGTGTCCAAATAAGTCACAAGATATTTCTTTTTCAGATCGCACAAACCAAGGATATTCGCAATTCCATCCTTGTTGAACCGAATCGTTCCGATGTTCTCGACATCACAGACTTCATCAATGATCTTGGACCCCGCATTGGTATTTAATTCTATCTTATTCTTAGTTCAACGAACATTGTCAACCAACTTTTCATTCGCTGCGATAGTGCCCGTGGTGGCGCCATAGTCCACATTTTCAAACGTAGACAGCAGCAACGGAGGACAGGACGCTAGCCTCTAGCTAGGCTAGGTCG
>JAAMXS010003524.1:0-30260 GCA_019693525.1 Cylindrotheca fusiformis | reverse complement strand
AAATCGCTTCGGAGATACTGTATGCTTCGCTACGGTCAAGAACTCAGTCGCCGATGGTGCTGCTCTCCAGGCCAAAGGCATTGCCGCCAGATACTGCTGCCAGGGGAGAGGCTCTATCGGTGGCAACTTCGAAGCTTCTGACCCTTTGCTTTACAACGGCATTGAAGTTGTCCCTGGGCCTACGATCGTTTTCAAGACTAGAGTTGCTGGCTGTCCGGGAGAATGACTCTTGTGGTGGGTGGACCTGGTGTCACTATCAATGTTTTGAACTTCAAGCTGGTGCACCTATTCCGTACATGGTGAGCATGTAGTGAAGAATGTCGGCTGGAAGCAAGTCGGCGCAACAGACGAGAAGATTAGAATGCGAAGCTTTTCATTTTGACAGGAAAGAGATGCGGAAGTTAATGTGCCGCTGGCGAAGAGTTCTTTTCGCATGAGGGCCGATTCAGATGTGGAATCACACCCTGAATTTAACCTACTCTAACATCAAAGTACTTCTGGACTAACCAACACAGGTACGATCATTATCAGTTACATTAATCTTCCACCGATTTTTCCGACTTCCCTAAATTCAGCTAGCTTCAGCTCCCCAGGGACGTGCTCATGACTCAAACGGCCTTTCGGAGCTCATCTCCATCACGCAATGTACTGGGCGTTTTGTCGAACGACGAAGAGCCAAAATTCAATACTTCAAGCGGCCGGATCAAAAAGTTAGCAGCTGAACTTCTTCGTTTCTTTGATGACCTTCTCTTAGCATGTTCCTTGGCCCAACCGATCATTGCCTCCTCGAAATCCTCTCTCACGAATAAGCCCGACCTTTGCCCTTCGTTCACCCAGCAAGTTTGCATTTCCCCTTTCCCCTTGATTGGAATCAGCCCTCGCGACTTTACAGGTAGCGAAGGACATTGCTGCGCCAAGATTTCCGCCGATGCACTAGAGCAGTGGATGCGGTTCGCCTTGGAACTGTTCTCCATCCTAGAAGCGGTATCGACAGAATCTCCAAACAAGCAGTACCGAGGGTTTCTAGTCCCCACCACATCGGCAACCACAGATCCGGAATGAAAGCCAACACGGATATTTATATATCCTTTGCCCGGGTCCTCTTCGTCGACCAAAGTTTCGTTGGCTTCTCTAATGGCATCGATGGCAAACTCTGCAACTCGCTTTGCATGATCCTTTTCCTGGTCTTTTACCAGGTTTGTGACCGCCATGTAGGCGTCTCCGATTGTTTCCACTTTGAAAACATCGTGCTTTTGAGACAAAGCGTCAAACTTGGTGTATAATCGATTCAGCAATAATGCCACTTTTCTGGGTGGCAAGTTTGCTGACAGTTGAGTGTACCCCACAATATCTGAAAAGAAAATAGTAACCATATCACGATGCTCTGGTTCTACGGTGCGACCTTCTCGTAGAGCTTGGGCAACATGTTTCGGGAAAATGTCAAACAACGAGATGAATGTACCTGTGCTAAAATGTGACGAAGAGAAGTGTCCTGATGTGGTACGAAGATCCTCTATATCCATCGGCTTCAGTCGCTTATTGATTTCTTTGAAGCTCGGTCGACTGTCTGCATTGTCTTGGATAGCATCCTTCATGATCAACTGAACATGCGGCGGCATGCTCTGGGGAATTGGCGGCCGTTTCTGAACAAGTTTATCTACCACCAGATGTAGAACCGACGCAGGATCTTCTCTTTCATATGGATCTTGCCTCGAGTAAATCTCATATAGAATGATTCCAAATGAGTAGACGTCTGATGCTGATGTATTCCCACTTTCTCCTCGCAAAAGTTCTGGCGCCATCCAGTATGGAGTACCAGTGCATCCTGGAGCATCCTTGTCATGGAAAAGGCCAAAATCAGAAACCTTTGCCCGGAATCTGGCGTCGACCAAAATGTTGGCCTATTTTGATGGAAAGCGACGTCAGTTTGTCAGTTTGCTGTGATCTTTGGAGCGAAGACTGTGCGCAAACAAGCATACGTACTGATTTTAGGTCCCCATGAACAACTTGCGGAGTCGACGAATGGAGGAATCGTACTCCTTGCGCAATATCTTGAATAATACTCAGCAGTACAATGTTTTCCAATTGCAAAGTACTGTTGTGAAGCAAGTCGTATAGGGATCCGTGATCCATGTACTCCATGACAAGCAATGGTTCAGACGCACGGTCCAGAACAACACCTAGTCAACAGCACGTTGAATGAGTTCTGATTCAGCGAGACTCGAACCAGCAATGCAGTGTACGTACCCACAACAGTCGCGATACAAGAATGTCTCAATTTCGACAAAACTCTCATTTCCTTGATGAACTTCTTCCGCAATTGCTTTCTGCTGACTTCATCTGACGAAATGGACGTAGAAGACTTTCGGCCATTCTTCTTAGACCCAGGCTCACTGTTGCTTTCATTTGTTTCGACACTGCCAGCCATAGACAACCTTCTCACAAGTATCCCATTGTCGTTGACGGATTGAAGTCCAAGATTCTCCTTTTTCGGTTGTTCTTGAGACTCTGTCGACCCATTTGCAGTGATCGAGTTGTCGCTTCCCTGCTTCTCCTGATCTTTCTTTTGTTGGCGACGCGGAGGTATGACACGTTTGATCGCCACTTCAGTTTCACGGTACTCTGCCTTCAGAATCAAACCAAATTTTCCTCTGCCTATGATTTCTGGTGGATCTGAAAATGTGAGTTCTCCTTCCTTCACATACCAAAAAGTACCACTTTTCTTTCGTCTCCATTCAAAGAAGACCAAAAATACAATGAGTGCAGCTACTGCAATGACAACAGGCACCAAGATCCTGATTGCCCAATCTGGCTCCGCCTTAGCAGGATCTACCTCATAATCGGGAGGGAGGTTTGCAGTATCGTCATTGAAAATAAAATCGCGCACTTCACTCCAATTTCCGTTTTCAAAAATGTCAGTGACATACGGAATGAATTCCACGGTAGCTTCTCCAGTCTTTGGATCGACTACGTTGCTTCGGCGAAAGTTGTATACCAGGTAGGTGGCAGTATCGACGTCTCTTGTTCCAGTTTCGGGGTCAAGGGAAACCTTCCCACTCACACCTGTAAACGAGCCCTCTGCCAGATACCGGAAATGAGTGTGCCCATCCAAATACCCATCGCTCGATATCGCGCTACATGCTGCCAAGCCTAGCGCTATTGTGGCGTCAAAAAGAAAGGGTGCATAATTGCTAATCGATGGATTGGAAAGGAACTCGTCGCTATCGATGAACGGAGGATCGCTCCCATAGTCTGGATGGTCATACTTGGGAAACAGAGAACCCAAATACTGCAAGTCTTCGGCGTTCTTTAACTTCCCCAATTCTTCTGCAAATAGGTCGTAGGTGGGAACTCCAGGAAAGCCGCTTGTAACATCTATCAGTCCAACGCCGTGATAGGCCTTGTCCAGCACAGATCCCTTCTCAAAGCGCCTATTGTCAAGTGTACCCACGAAACTACCGCCGAAAAACCAAGTGTGTTTGCCGTTCCCAGCCAGCCCCATCTTGTAAGCTTCTGTCATCAAATTGTCGTGAATTTGGTCTGTAAATACGAGGCAAAATGCGTAGAGATATCCCGTTTCTTGAAACATTTCGATAGCAATTCTCTCCGCACCTTCTCCTTCATTCAATGGAATCGGGATTAACTTCATATCAGGTGCATATTCTCTCGCAGCATTTCGAAGTCCCAGATTGAATGCATTTCCGTATGGATCATTGACGTGTATGACCGCCATCTTTGTCACTTGCAATACTTCTCTCAAATATAGAATGGTCGGAATGGAATTGTCCGTGTCCGAAGGAATCGTCCTTGCAAACAAACCGTGCTGGCTGGTGTCTTCGAGATCGGAACTTGTCGAGGAGCCCGACACTTGAGGAAATCCAAACAGTCCAGTGACAATCGAAGTGGGGATTGAAATGGCCGAGCCATAAGCGCCCAAGAAGGCACAGGGAAGACGATCTGGTGCCCCCACTTTCCGCCCAATTTGGGTAACTACCTGATTCAAAGCGAACCCTTCATTGAATTGTGTGTCAGCAAATTCTGTTGTAAATCGAACCTTGCATCTGTCGTTCAAACCATTGAGGATGGGAAGAATGCTGCCATCTCCTACGTTGAGCTGATGAGCTGCCAGGACTACAGCCGATGCATCTAAAAAGGAAATCTCAGAAGGCACGAAATCCCCGAATGTGAACGGGAGAAGACCGCTCAGATGGCATAAAAAAATGTCTTCTCCAGTTTCTGGATCTTGCAAGACATCCACATTGCTTTCAGCTTCCCGCGTAACATTGCCTGTGAAATTGAGACGAAGGTTGTCATAATACCGCAGTGACTGAAGGATCGGAGATTCTGATTCATTCATTCTTAGTGTTGGCGCAGCAAGTGCATCCTGTTTTTTATGATTCCCATCTGTAGCTTCCAGAACTTATTTGAATCTTCTTTCTTTAAATTTTGAGTGCTCCTAGTTGGAATCTCAGCAAAAAGGCATGAATCGAAATGAATTGGGCCAATGGACGAAGCACAACCATAAATGTAGAGGTCCCTATGACCATGGCCTGTGAAGTGTACTCGGGATGGAACGCATACATAGAAGACAGAATATGCTTCAGACATTTTATCTTCCAAAACTTCCCCCTCCAACCATGGAACTTGTCATTGTCGAAGCCCCAAGAACACGGAACACGGCAGAAACTTCCCCACCATCCGTTGAACTTGTCACTTGCTGACCAAAAAAAAGAAGAACAAGCTCCAATGTCAGTCCAGGTGGTCGAACGGTTAGTCGGACGAAGGCAATGATTGTTCGCGTTGGGAAAAGGCGTTGTGCACGGATTTTCCGTTCGCGAACATGCTGGAAACAGTGCTAGTAGCGAAGGCTATCAATCACTGTTTTCGTCCATGAAAGGAGTGAGCTCCGGCTGCTGCCTGCCTCTTGATCAGCCGTTGCTCACTCCTCCATGCTTGCGTGTCGCAAGACTCTGCACCTTTCTGCGACACGGCTCGCTCGCGCGAGCCCTCGCGTGAATCGACTGCGTCGATTCCCGCGTGTCGGTCGACCTCTCCGACCTAGACTAGCTAGAGGCTAAACTTCAGTTCTCCGTTGCTGCTACGTTAGACAATCCAGACCAGACCATTTCTCCCACCATCATGTGTTGGCCAGCAAATTGTCCCAATTATGAAAAAACTACCAAAGTGATTGCGGCAATCACATTCAAACTCTGTTGGGAAGGCAAGATATGATGGCCGAACTTCTGCAACCATCTATTGGTCGCCTCACGGAACTTCCTTCTTTCCTACTCTTTTTACTCACAAAGTACGGAGGAAAGGAGATCGCTGCCCATGATCTAAGTTAAAGCCCAGAATGTGAATACATATTTTTATTGTGATCCTTAGTTCATAGAACTCTTGTTGTATACTACTTTCTGTGTCGAGCAGGAAAGATTCATTTGTTGGTCCAACAAGGTCGGATGATTTGATACCCTGTACTGTACTTGTCAAAATTTGAATCACTAGTGACGTCCAACACATGTCGTAGGATAATCATTTCTGAGCGAACATTTGATTCACGAGAGCGAAGCTTTCGTCATCAACAGCCGACCAGAATCACAAAATGCTTCGATTGAAGAGACACATCATCATCGATCGGAACATAGTCAACACAAGTTCACCGTAGGTACTAGCAATGACGTAATACATCAGAAGCCATCGTCATACGGTCGAGTCATTCTTCGCTTGGTACGATACATCAAAGAAAAGAAGAACAAATTGCATCGATCAGCTCACAATCCAAGAAACTCACCAAAATACGTTGCAAATCAGAACCACAAAAATGAAGATCTCAATTCCAATCGCTGTTATCTCTCTGGCCGCTCTGAAGTCCGAAGCCTTTGCCCCCAACGCTGGTGGCAGAAGCATCGCCAACATTGGGGGTTCCTCGTTGCCAGCTTTCGTTGGTTTCAAGAACCAAAAGAACACGGTGCATTTCAGTACGAAGAATGATGTCACCACCCAAGATGAGGTAGAGAGTCTACGAGGAAAGGCACGTCAACTAAGAGAAGAAGCCAACGTTTTGGCTACCGAACAAGCCCGTAAGGTATCTGAATCTGTGAAGAAAGTCTTCGACAAGTTTGATTTGAACAAGGATGGAAGCATCTCCGCATCTGAACTCAAGAAGGGATTGCAAAAGTCCATCAAAGCTGACATTCCACAAAGTCGGATCCAAAAGCTGGTAGACAAGTTCGATAAGAACGGTGACGGCTCCCTGCAATTGAATGAATTCGTATCGGAAGAAAAGTTGAGAAGTCAACTGGATGCGTTGATTCGAGAGGAAAAGGCCTTTGAACTAGTCAACTCCAAGCGAGTCCGACAGGCCCAGGAAGCCGAGAAGGTGAAACAAATGATCATTTCTATTATCAACGAAGATGAGCCAACCACATCGGATAAGATTCTATCCGTCACACCATACCTCTTGCCGCTGCTCGACTCGCTCCAATTTGCTGCATACTTTGCTATTAAGAACCCAGACAATCAGTTGGCCCAAACGGCGGCTGTCGCGTACGGAGTCTACCGAAGCATCCCCTTGGGCGGTTTCCTCAGCTTTGTGGCGCTGTCCTATTTATCGACCAATCCTACCTTGAATCGTTTGGTCCGATTCAATATGCAACAGGCCATCTTTTTGGACATTGCCCTGTTCGTCCCGGGACTTCTCTCTTTCCTGGTTGGTATCGGCGCCGCTTACAACAGCTCTTTGACTCCTCCCATGGAGGCAGTTGAATATGCCAGTGATGCAGTCGTCCTTGCCATGCTCGGAAGCGTTGCCTATGCATCCATCAGTTCGTTGTTGGGCAAGACCCCTGACAAGCTACCCCTCGTGTCTCAAGCGGCCAAGAGCCGAACCATTTCCCGCGAAATGTTTGAGAACGTTGGCCAATTCATTGGCATCAAGTCTGATGAGAAGGATGAAAAGTAAGCAGGGTAGCTCGCTTTTACCCTGACACTGGTACTGCAACCAAAGATCTTTCTACACAGAAACAAAACGAGGATAATTTATCTAGAACATACATGGGTTAGTAGTATGGCTTTTATTGTATTTTCATAGTTGCTTTCAAGGGAGAACATCATATACCGGCAGCGCTTGCCTTTCAATGGCGTACGACGGCAAGATGCTGCTTGACTCAGGAAAGCAACTTTCCTTCTATGGTCGTATTGAAAAATTGCTCTAAATGCAATAACAAGCTGGGTCTAATGGATACTTAATAATAAAAAGAACAAAACACATCATTCCGGTAGTAGCATCTGCAGGACATTCCACAGCATACGTTGCTCACACCTGAGAGTCTGAAGAGCGAAACCTGTCTGCTTCGGAAACTGTGGTATCCTCCGAGGACAGTGGAGCGTAGGATGATTGGCCAAATGAAATGTCCGAATCATCCTCCGGTTCATCTATCAAGAGGGGCATGTTGGTCGTTGTCATACCTCGGTCGACTTGGTTGGCAAATTGTTCCTCGGTTAAATTTTCCTTGATAACCATCAAATGAATGTAGAGGACTGTTTTCAAGATTCCAAAAGCTGGCACAAACACAGACGTGGGGAACATGGCAAGTAGTTGAAATGTCAAGGTGAAAAAGGGATCGGAGCCATCGTCCTTACGGAGAATTTCCCGCAAGGTCCAATTGGTCAGCTCATAGAGCAAGTCCAATCCCAAATAGCATTTAAGAGCGAACCATCGTTCTCCCTGCACGAGATCCCATGAACGTCCCAAGGCAGACATAACAGAGATCTCATCTTCCAGAACAACCACAGGGACTACCATCAAGAAGTTAATCTTCAGAATCAACCCCGGGATAAAGAACAATGAATATCCAATCAGAATGGCAACACCGGCAAGAAATCCTGTGATTAACAAGGTGACAACTTTCGTCGAGGCTCGCTGTAGACAAGTGAACCAGCGCGGGTGTCTTTGCAGATACAAGTCAGCCACAGCGACTGCAATTGCACCTTCCGCAATGGCACCCAAAGTCGATTGAATTATGGATTGCGTGCCCAAAATGGAGACGTAATATCGAAAGCTATCCCAAAATCCTTTATCTCCGTCCTGCTGCTGCTGATGATGATGCAACAACGTGTAAACGAACGCCAACAGCAAACATGTTGCTGGGACTACGAACAGGATGGCAAGCTTCAGGAAGAGACGGACCGTTCCCGATTTACAATAGATGGCTCCTACTCGTTTAAAAACAGCAATAGGGCTTGCCAGAGGTTGGAAGAAGTCGCTGTCGCTCATTGGTCTAGTTCCGCTCGTATACTCTTTTTCAATTTGTTCCTTTGATTCTTGCTGCGAGATCAGAAAGGAACTGATCCGTCATAGTGGGGTTTTTCGAATTGACGGCATCCCGGACGAAGACAGACGCAACACGATTCAAAATTCAGGACCGCTCACAGCCTTTCGCGCACAAGTGGTAATACAAAACATGACTCCAGGGGATTGAAAAAAAACTGAGACTCATGGATCTAGAGGAAGAGTACACCATCGATAGAGAGCGAATTCTAAATACGAAAAGGGCCCAATTTAAGAGTACTCAAAGTTTGGAAGTGTGGATATGTCAGCCAAGGAAGGAGCAATGCTTGTTACCATCACTTGGAGAGGTGCATCTCTCTTCTTAAAACTACTGTAGCAAACCCTATATAAATGGTAGCCACATTCATAATTGTACTAATACATAAAATGATTTTGTCCCTGTTTTGACTTCCGGTTCTGTCCTTTTTGCGTCATTCATGGGTGTCGATTGGTTGGACCGGCTGCATCTGACTAAAGTCGGACTTTTTGCATATCGTTTTCTAGAGCTAGCACCAGCAATGCAGCATTGTTGCGGGATTGATCTCAACTTGTTATGACTCGTCAACCATATAAGTTTTGAGGTCGCGATCTATGTGCAACGGGTCGGTTCTGCAATTCATAAGCCTTCCGAAATTGACGACTAAGTGCGACACAGACTAGACACAGAACGTACCAATACTTCTGCAGAGAAAATTCTCGTTGTTATGTATGAGTAGAAACAAGACGTAAAAGGGATTAGGTCATTTCCTACCTTGCGGACTGGATGGAGACTGGTGAAAAAACCAGAAATATTCATATGAGATGCTTCCTTCCTCTCGTGATTGGCGCAAGAAGGGGAAAAAAGGGAGGGCAACGACTGTACATATAGATTGTTGGCAGTGTTTGATGCAAGAAATAGTACACACACTCAAAAGGACAATACAGCACTCGTTGACAACCGTACTTTTCCAATTTCTCTCGCTCCCTATCGCCATCTGCTCAGGCGAAAGGCAAAGGCAGTTTTGAAAACTGTCACCTGCTGGATCAGAAAATCCTAGCCAAGATTATCAGAGTCAACGTCGTCGCTTCATTCGAGCCGATCCAAGCTGAAGATCAATCCTGAGATCTGTACTTCGCCAGTATGCCAAATCAACCCAAATCACCACCTGTGAAGGAAGAAGTGACAGCAGATGTGAAGAGCACATCAGGGTTTCAAGTGGAGTTTCGTGAAGGCTATTACTATTGTATGTCAACCTTTCAGGCTATAGCTCATCTTCCACTTCCAACAAGCTCCATTCGCCTCACGTTTTCTTTCCCTGTTTCTATCTTAATTGCCACAGTAACGTCGGTCCCTGAAAATTGCACAGAGGTCAAGGTTGGCGACAGAGTTCTCGAAATCAATGGAGTCCAAGCCTTCAACTTCAATAATACCGCGAGCGCGAACAGTTTGTTCGACACTGTATGTCTCCTTTATATCTCCAAAGAAGAGCTAGAGAAAAAGGCAAACGGTGGTAAGAGCGATGATGATAGCAGCATATCTTCAGAAGACATTGCCGAAAAGCGGAGAGGACGACGATCGATGCTGGAAGAAGAATCGAGACGGATAGGAGAAATGCGACGAAGTTTCAGGAATATGGGAGAATTGCTGAAGAAACAACAACGAGAAGAGAAAGAGTTTAGACGAGCGGAAATAGAAATTAGACGGATGGAACGTATGGATAGAGAGAGGCAAAGGAAGCAACGATCAACGTCCCTCCCTCCCACACGACCATCATTAGCATCCACTGTGGCTTCAAAACGCCCTCCAGCTCCATTGATAGCGGCAATGACAACACCATCTGGGAAAAACCGAAAGTCCATTCCAAAGCCTACGCCGCAAGCATTTTCATCATCACCTTTGGTATCTCGGCGGAGCTTGACGAAGAGCTCATCCACTAAATCGGTGACGAGGCAACAACCGTCCCCTGCATCCTCTTCGTCATCTCGCCGTAGCACGAGCAACGGATCGGGCACTCAATTGGGGACCAAACCGCTTCCACCACCAGAGCGAAAGGGCCGGTCGATGATGAGGGGTAAGAGAGGTACTATAGGTTCCTTTAGCCCAGGTGCAACACGACGAGTGTCCCAAGAGGGTTGGCTGAAAGTAGCAGCAAACCACAGAAAAAATGGATGATTTCATCAAGAAATAGTTGATGGTGTAGCATTTTTGTAGCGAATGATTCGTATTTTGAAAAACAGTCCAGTGTGATCCTTGAAAAAAGTCCAATGTGATCCTGTCTAGAATGATATTACGGTATGCCAAGCGCATAATGGTTTGTTCCAACCGATGGATGCAAAAGAACGGCAACTGCTTGATTGTGTATCAGCCAGATAATCAATCTACCAAAGCATAACGAATTGCTCTAAGTAAAGTTAGCCAGTAGTAATCCCCATTGTCGTCGAAAAGGCTGTTCCTCTATGAATGACAAAAAAAGAGCTTCTCTCGCAATTCAGGGACCTCCGACCGTTGCAGCACTTTTCGGCAAGGGCCCCATACCACTCAAAACCGCCGACATGTTGGCAACTTCTTCGCCGCTGGCAAACCCAGCCGCTTTTTTGGCCATGCTACTACTACTGCTGCTACTGGATTCCTTTTCCTCTTTGGGGGCCGCAACCGGCCCATCCTTGTCCGAAGATGAGGATGAAGAAGATGGCAAGGGTGCCACTTTCTTTTTCTGTCGATACCGTATTTGTGAAATCGTGTTGGCATCCAATCGATTGGGTTTCACAGTAAGTGACCTTGCTGGCCTCATAAAGGCCGGGACAGTGGCAGTGTTGGTTTTGGGGGCTGTCGCTATGGAAGCATTTTGTTGTGCTCTCAAAAACTTGAGCAAATAAAACTCTCTGGATTTTCGACTCTCATCGTTAAAGTTCATCTTGACCGCATCCGCATCGGAAGCACCAGCCGCCATGGCCAAATCCCTGGCCCACGTCGTATGTTGCAACGAGACCATCCGTAACTTATCCGCATCTTCTCTCATAAATGCCTTTTGTCTTCGATTCTCTTCCACCACCGCTCGAATGGCCTGCCGCACGTTGGCCTGCCGTTGTCTGCCTTCATCAATGGAGGCAATATGTTCCAAACCTCTCCTGGAATGCCCAAATTTGTGCCACCACTTATCCCGCGCTTCTTCGTATTCCTTTTTGGCTAGTTCATCCTTGGCGGCCGCTTGTCGCCGTTCCGCTAGAGACGTGGCCTGTTTCAAGGTCGAGCTACGTCCCTGATTGGGAATTTGCCATGACCGATTGGTGGCCAACCATATTTCACTTCCACCCTCGAGCATTGCCTTGGTAATCATTCGCCCCGTCTTTCGGAATCCTTCATAATCGGATTTTTGCCACCAGATGGCTCCCTTTTCGGCATCGTCCATTTCCTTGTGGGATTTGACCGAAAGCACGCGTGCCATCGGTGAAAAGGAGATGTTCAAATCTTGTTTCGCTTTGGAGGGTCCTGAATATTGAGGAAACAGTGATCTTCGTTTGGACGAATCCTGACCGTTTGCGCTCGAGTTGAGGCTTTGATTGGATCGACTCAACTTGGAGCATGTTTTCAAAATGCTTTTCGGTTTGCCAATTGGTTGTGACGATTGTTCAGGAATATCCTTGAACAATCCCGTTTTCTTGGCCTTTTCTGGTGATTCCGGAGGAGACGGTTCCTTAACATCAGGTTGAGCCAATCGTAATCGTGCCAAAACGGCTTGTCGATCTTTATCCGATAACCGTTCTCCGAACATATCACTAGAAGTGGAACGCTCATCATCGTTGGTAGTTGTGTGATTGGAAGTCTCAGGAACCAGGACAATGGATTCGTTTCCTTTTGGTTGTTCTTCTTCTACATCAGCGTTAACCTCGACCATCCGATCACCGGTCAACCAAGGGAATAAGCAACTCCAACAAGAGATTTTCTCTCCACCGTTACCACTCCCAATGAGACTTGGAATAATGTCTCCGTTTCCCTTTGCTGTGTTGTAAGCCGAGTAATAATCACCATGCGTGTAGTAATCGTCATATTCCGAGCTGTTGCTGTTATCAAATCCACTATACCGACCGATAGTGCTACTAGTAGGATTCGTAACAGGATTGGTAGCATCCTTGGGCGTTGCTTGCGGAGAGGCGGCTAAGCCAGTATCAGAGTCTATGCTACTGCTAGTAACGGAGGCCTTTTCATTGTACTCATCATCCCAATCTTCTTCTGTCTTCGTTTCTGCATTCTCATCGTCAAAAGAGGATTCATCGGCATCACCATACTCAGGCACCACATCGTCATCTTTGTTGTTGTCAGGCAGATCTATACTCCTGGCGCTGCCTACTTTGGTTAATTGAGGTATCAATTCTTCCCGTTCACCTTCTGTGTATTCAACAGAAGTTTTGTATTCTCCATCTTCCACCTTCTTGGCCATTTCGGCCAAGTTCAGCATGGAATCTTTGGCAAGTCCTAACGACATGTTGAATTTTGTTGTTGCGTAAGTTGCCCAGGGTTCTGATGGCTTCAACCGCGCACTCTTAAGATGGTCTTCGATTCGTTCCGCACAGCCGCAAAACACCAATTACAAATACACGCACAACTACAATTAGATGTTGAAGCTGTGGCTATTGATGATGGTAGGGGGGGAAGTGGGAGGGGTATAGCGATGGTTGGTGGAGGGGAAGACAAGTCCACTACACACTGAATGTATTCTCTCTTATCTGTTTTCGATACGAAGAATTCTACCTTGCGAAAAGGTGGTGTGTGTGTGCCTGTATCACTTCAAGTACGTAGGCTGGTTTTATGGGGTTTGAGTGGTGTTCGTGTCGACGTCGCCCTTTTTTGCGAAGCGCTGGACGGTCTGGTTGGATGCCCGGACGGTGTTCTGGTTCCTTCAATAAACCCCGTGGAACCTAGGTTGTTAAATGTTTCAAGAGATTTGAGACTTATTGCTACACACCAATCCGTCTGGTGGAAGCCCCAACAGGTCCAATCAGAAGTGCTGTCCGAACGTAGGACGAACGTAGGGCAGTGTAGGTGCAAGTTGTTGCCGACGTGTTGTAACCCTACCCGTTCGCTTTCATTTTTGTGTACAGAGTAGTGTTTTTGCTTGGCTGTTTTGGAGAACGGAGACTTTTTGATCGAATGGATCTTTCTTGTTCGATTTGCTTCCATCCATTCAAAATCAGATAATCTTGCTTGTCTACTGGCAGTCAACTGTTCCACAAAAACTATCTGGCTTGATAATCAGCTACAACCCTCATCATGAAGTTGAACGTCAAGATTGTTTCAGACATTGTCTGACCCTTTTGTTTTGTGGGCCTCCGGCATATGCAGGAGGCTAGCAAGATTGCGAAAGTGGATGTAAATATCACCTGGGAACCCTTCTTCCTGAACAAGGCCATACCGGAAGAAGGAGAAGGCATGGAGGAGTATATATACAAAAAATTTGGGTCTAAAGGTTTGGAAATGATTCGTGATCCCAACACCTATCTTTCTGTCGCAGGGCGCAAGGTGGGAATTGAATTCTTGAATACTCGTCGTATTTATCCAACCCTTAAGGCACATTCGTTGATGGAATTTGTCAAGGAAGAAATGAACAACGACGATGCTAACAAATTGATGGAAGAGTTGTTTCATCGTAACTTCGAAAAGGGCGATAACATCAACTCGGAAGACGTTCTTGCAAAGATTGCCACCAATGTCATTCCTGAACTGGAAGAATCGGCTGCCAAGGAAGCACTGCAAAATGATAAGTATGCCTACTATGTCCAAGAGAAGGATAGCATGTACAAACAGAAAATGAGGATTTCGGGTGTCCCATTCTTCATCATTGAACGAAAGGATGGGAAGAAACCTGTCGGCTTTTCTGGAGCCCAGCCCATTGACATAATGGTCGAGCAGCTCGAAGAAGCTGCCGAAGAATAGAAAACAAGGAAGTCAGCCCCATGTTACAGCACCTACACAGGGAATGACTTCAAGGCTCGGATTTCGGTGGGTGATTGCAAAATATCATCTTGAAAGTCGAACCTTGGATGACACACTGTGGCTGTAACAGGGCGGAAACGGTTTCCTTTTTCCTTGAATTTCCTATGCCACAATAGGTGGCTCGAATCATTTTCCTTGGGAATTGATCCCTGCCCCTAGATTTATGAAATAACCATTTTTGTTAGATTCAGCTGACAACTATGTTGACGTCAGTGTCCTTTTTGTCATCATGACCGTAGGCTTCCGATACTTACAATCTCCCGAATGGATCGCTGCTTCGTCAAGTGGCGTAAGATTCTTCGGGTGTAGCTCTCGGGAAGAACCTTCTTTGATACCGAATGGAGTAGTTTGTTCCAGTTCCCTGCCTGCATTTCATGTTCCTCCTGTTTGATCAACTAGCAGTCGCAATAATCTTGTTGGTGGGGTGCAGGTTCCGAAACGGCCAGCTTCAAGGGTTGAAGTTTTCGACTTGCAACAAAATGGATGTCGTAATCTGGGGTCAATCCCTTCATCCCCAGAAACATTGGGCTGACGATACTAGACACCTTTTTGAATGTTGGAGCCAGTAGTTTCGTCGTGATAAGCTGGTCAAAGAACTATTTACATACCAACTCGGGTCTCTCGTGTTGCCAATGGATGAGGGAACCACCCAATGTTTCTGCCCTATGTGGATCAAATCTTCAAATTTAATTTGTCACTTTGGTCCAAAATCAACTGTAAGCCTTTGCTTCCTAGTGTCAACAACCCGACCGGAAATGGATCCTTGAATGGGAATAACCATACTGATCTTTTTCTGGTACCAAAAGGAGGTCCTGAGGAGGTCCTGAGAGATACATCCCAAGAGTCAGGTGATGTACCATCTCTTGGATTCCACAAAAGGGGATGATGAATTTCCCCACATACGACTCCTTCGAATACTCACCAATATTGGGTTCGCGGTCGAAAGTGAGGATAAACCATCAGTCATACTATGATGGGCATAGTCCACTCCCTCTCATATACAAACATGACATCCTCATCACATGAAGAAGGAATGGCAGAGGAAGTTTCGTCCTCCGGTGCCAACCCTCCGCCACCTTCTTCGTTGCATGAGCGAGATGAAATCCAAAGTTCGACAGGTTCCATTCTTTCAGAGGGCCAATCGTCGGGTGAGGATTCAGAGGATGCGAACTTGCCAAGATGGCGGCGTGCAATTCGCTCTCTGGCAGGGCGCCTCAATACTGTATTTTTTGTGTTGACGTATCCTTTCATGGTCATAATCACTGTGGCGGGCTTACTTGTTGTGATAGCTTTTTGCATCTTTCCGACATTCCTGCTTGCTGTCTTGATTGTTTGTGTGTATTACTGTCTCATGGAAGACCCGATTCCTCTCCCGGTATTGATACGACACCTACTATCACCTGACGATGAAGATTTGGGACAATCGGATCATGCTTCCAATCTGCAAAGAAGATATTTTCTTGTCCAACATCTGACAGTACGGAAACTCCTGAATCGTCAAAACCGGAAACAGGATGAAGAAGAAACGAAAGAAGAAGAAAGGGATAATGTTTTGCCTATTAGCATTGTGACGGAACATGTGCATTTGGACTTTTCAGGAATAGTTGAATGGAACCGTGAAAATGTAATGGGTCTCAAAGAGAATTCATCCTTTTCCTCCTCGTCGGCTGAATGCTCTGCGGTGGACGAGGAGACTGGAATTGCATTGCAGCAAATCGAGCATTCGGAAGATACGTTGCGTACAACTGAACAACAGGATGAAGAAGCATCACCTTCGCTTGAACTGCCGACAGGCTCAGACGATGATGCACCGGATACACTCCAACCACCACCGGCTGTTGAGTTAGCATCATCATCGTCCGAATCGTCACCTAAGGAAACGAATGATGTTTCCTCGCCGCAGGAAGAAACTAGCGAACCAGTTATAGAAGAGTCTCCAGCTACCACGAACGATGACTGCGGAGGAAGTATGAGCGACAGACAAGATCGAGGCACCATATGTGACATTTGTTTGGACGACTTCAAAGTGGGCGATTCCGTCGCCTGGTCTCCCAATATGACATGTCCCCACTGCTTTCACAAAGAGTGCATATTGGACTGGCTAATGCGCAACAAGACTTGTCCCAGTTGCCGCAAAGACTATCTCGTTTTCCGTACAAAGGACGGGGGACAACCAGAAGTGATACGACCAGTGAGGTTTTTTCCATAGAGCGCCCCTTCAGGTCGCAGGCCTGTTGAAGTCAGCAACCATGACCGAACCTACCAACACAACAGGAAATAAATGAGCTGGATTGTTTGTTCTGCGAAGGATTGCGCTATTCTCCTGATTCTTGTGACACATTGCTCTTCCCCTCTTTCCCCGATTCGAATTATCATGAAGCGCATCTTTCCCGCACTACTCAATAGCTACTTTCAACAATGCGGACAAGAAATATCCTCCACTTTAAAATGTAGTGTAAATCTTCTTCCTCACAGCAGAATGAATGCCACTTCCTACTCCAACAAAAAATATGGAAATGTGCTCCTTTCCCTCCTCATTTCGTGTGCTGGCTTCAAGGGTACCCAAATGGGTTCATAATTGCACCAAATCTGCTATCTTAATAAAACCAACCTGAATGTTGATCTCTGTAACGTGTGGTAACAACATGTAAGTGCTATCATGCCTATGAATAACAACTCGAGTGGTCCATAAGACTCATCTTTAGTACACCGAAGAACAAAACTCTGTAAGCGAGGCAAGAGCCTGTGGTGTATTCTCCTTCCAGCACGTGTCATGGGGCACGTGGCTGGCTTGAGGAGTATGCTTATATGCGGAGCGGTGACAATAACTTCTACAGTATCCATATATTAGTGGTATATTCTCCAATGGAATGTGCAGAGAATCGATCTCCGTGTACTCGACTTTCGTTGTGACATAAGCTCTTTTCATGGTTACTCACGTTCACTTATGGAATTCTGAACAGTGTGTATTTCCATATGTCCGATATGTACAGCACTGAGACCGTGTTCTCTTATGTGGAAAAAATATCTGTCACGAACGATTACTTATCACATGTGTTTTCTAGTCGTATCAAATCCGTCGAGACGAAGCATTGGTCGAACAATGGACACTTTATTAGGAACGAAAAGGGACCAAACCTGCTTGGCGGGGGAGATCTTTCCAAAAGCAGGTGCGGCTGGATAGGGGCTACACGATACTCGTGTGAATTCTGAAACGCAGCTGCAGAGGCTGCACCACCAATTTCTCTGCTACAAAAAGCAGCCATATCCTCATTTCTCCACCAACCTCGAACTCTGCATGAGAAGAGCCCTTAATATCTTTTCATTACGTTCTCAAGAAAGAGGTCAACCATGGTAAGGTTGCTAAGCAGTCTCCTGGCGACCTTGTCGTTGTTCTTTTCCATGGCTCCTTTGGTGTCGACATTCAAAGGGATTCCTGTTACACAGCACCGTTATCCCTTTGACGGAATCGGAAACAATGAATACAATCCTTCTCGCGGCGCTGTCCAAACTCCTCGAGTCCGTCTGAAACCGAACGGAACAACCAGTTATTTGGATCGCAAGGGGGATGTTCCTATGGATGAAGAAAATTCTGGCCTTCCTTCAGCAAGGAGAGTTATGGAAGAACTCTTCCGATTTCCTGTTCAGCAGCCAATGGAAAAGGAGCGTCGTTGCGACCTCCTCTTGAATTTTGGAAATTTAATTGCTATGGATTTGGCGGGCAAGGCCGACAATACCAGTGAACCTTTTGACATTCCCTGCGACGGAAATCTCAACGATCTGAAATTCTGCCCTGCCACCGGACAAAGCTATTGCGCCACAAACGGTACATCCGGTGAACTCAATACTATTTCGGCCTACCGGAGTCAATACGAATTAGTTCCCGACGAGAATGGCTGGCCCGTTCGCGCCACGATCAACCAACGCACTGCATACCTCGATATGGAATTCATCTATGGCAGGTCCAAGGAAGAATGCGATCAGATTCGGATCTTTGAAGCTGGGCAGTTGGATTTGGTCGACACGGGGAACGGACTGTTGCCCCGCGACCCGTCAGTGCGAGGAAATTTTGATATCTTGCCGGGACGATATGCTTTGACGGTAGTCTTTATGCGCTTTCACAATTATGTGGCCAAGTACATCATGGAAGGAAACCCATCATTGACCGACGAAGAGATCTTCCAGTCTGCCCGCAACTATGTAATTGGGACCTACCAAAGGATTTTCTCGATCACTTACGCCACGGCCATTTTGGGCGAAGCTTTGGGTACCTACCAAGGCTATGATCCTGATGTGGACCCTTCGATTGACGAATTCTTTGCCGCGGTGGCCTATCGGTATGCACATACAGAACAACCCAATGTGGTGCGATTGATGGACGAAAACTATGATGCCACGTTTGCCGATCCTCTCTTTCTGCGAGATGTCTTCAGGGCCAGTGGATCCTATGCAGCCACCAATCTAGTGGAAACTATGACGGGAGGCATCGAAACGATCATTCGTGGTATGACGGTAACCCCCCTGCGGCCCTACGATACGTTCATTGTGGATGATTTGAATATCTGGACGAAAGCCAGCGTAATGGATATTCAACGACCCAGAGATGCTGGCATTCCATTGTATAACAATGTTCGCCGCCAAATGGGAATGTGGCCAATGGGAAGTATCGAAGAATTGGTCACTGGCGGATCTTGGGGGTCTGCCACACCAGCAGCCTCGCCAACATCTTACAATCCTTACAACTTTCGACGCAATGCTCAGGAAGAAGACGAGGACGAAGATGAGGAAGTAGATCAAAGTGCCGAGTTCATAGACATCCTCAACAATTTGTATGACAATGACATTGAAAAAGTCGATCCCGCCGTCGGTGCATTGTTTGAAAACCATGCTGGTTCTACCGTCAATGGGTTAGGTCCTCTCTTGACTATTTCCATAAAAGATCAGTTCAATCGCGTCCGTCATGGCGATCGATTTTGGTATGAAAACGTGTTTTCGCTTGAGCAACGAAATGCAATGCTTTCGATGAGTGAAATCATCAAACTTGTGTGCGATGGAATGGACAAATTTCCGCAAGATGCATTTTCAGTGCGGGGCATTGACGAGGAGGATGACGAAACTTGCGATGCTGAACAAACAAATCAAGTTTCCTTGTTGGGGTAAGTTGCCTCCTTAATTCTCATTTTAATGTGTCGTTTTCACCAGTCGAATCTAACCCGATTGCTCCGTAGCGGAGAGATGAGCATGACGTGGACTATTGAGAACGCCCCACAATCCAACGATCCCGACGAGGGTGAAGACGAAGAGACACTACGAAGCATGGAGATGACCGTGACAGCTCACCATGTCATGGATGGTGCAGGATTTTTGGGTATTGGATGGAGGGCTCGATTCATGTTTGGAGCCGACATTTGGTTTTGCCGCGTGAATCCTTCTGAGTTTGGAGCATTCCCACGTCCATTTCCCGATTCTTGCGATGTTAGGCAGGCTGCCCCAGAAATGTTCTTGTGCTGCGTTGCGACTGGTGTAAATGTTGTTCCAACGTGTCGCGAGCCCAACGATCCAGGATTTTATGAATTGAATGTTCTCAGTTGGTGCTTATCCACGAGTGAAGCCTCCGTTACACTACGGACCGCGGTATGCAACGACGACGATGAAGAAAAGAATGGATGTTTTGAGTTGGCATCCAACATTGATGGAACAATCGACGTGATTGCAGCGTTCAATCCTTCAGCACAGAACACGCCTCACGGATTCCAGAGACGGACATCCTCGGTTGTGGATCTGAAAGCTGGAATCCTCACGGCACCAGAATCGGGCGTTGCAGATACTGGTTTGATTGCGTACCATGCTGTAACTATGATGGTGTTTTGGATGTTCCTGGCTCCTATGGGAATCTACATTGCACGATATATGAAAACAAAGACATGGCGGTTGATTGCACACATCTCGATCATGGTGAGTATGCCGCAGCCGCATGTGGCTACTTTCTGTTCTCCCAAAAGAAGCACGCATCTAACTTGGATTCTATTGTTTTTGCTAGGGTGCTGTTGGCGGTCTCATGCTTCCAATCCTTATTGGAGTCGAATTCGCGGTTGGCGCCACTAGGAAACGCCAAGAACATGCTGTGATAGGTCTAGGGCTGGCCTTCGTCATACTGCCCATGTTTCTTGCTGGGAGAATCAGATATTCCAAGCTGCAGGGCCACAAAGTTGGAAGGCGTACTGCCCTTGTGGCGTTCGGTTTTCACAAGTTTTCAGGTTATGTCATTCTGATTTTTGCTTGGTGGAACTGCTACACAGGTCTTGTTCGAATTTCCCCTGCTGATTCATTCTTTCAGTTGGTTGTCATTAGCAGCTTTCCACTTGGCTACAACATTCCAATTTTTGGTATCATTAAAGACTATATCTATTGGCCCTATTTGGCTTTGGTCATTGTCATCTTTCTGGTTGCCGAGATGAGGAAAATTCGCCTGAATGGTGTTTTCCATACGAAGAAGTTGAAGGGTGTGGAAGCCGGCCATTCGCTGTGGGACGATGCAGAAGATCAATACGACGAAATGACTATGGAGAAGTTCTTAGAGCTGACAAGGTTAGGAAGCGCTCTCTGCATCGTAGATGGTCGTGTATTGGATATCAGTGGCTTTATGGATCACCATCCCGGTGGCAGAGACGTGCTTGTTACATGTCCAGGTTCAGATATTACGGAGGAAGTTGCAGGACTTCAAGACATTGAAGGCTTCAAGCATGTTCACAGCTATTTTGCCTTGCAGAAGATGAAAACTCTAATTATCGCCGTGCTGACCGATCAGGGAGTCGACAAAAGCCACCCTGCGCTCTCTCATCAACTGGTGGCTGGCCATGGCAATAAGACAATGGATACTGAAAATCCAACATCTTCGATAGGCAGACACTGGAAACCTGTGTTCCATCGGGGGCGAATCCTAGATGTACGATTCATTTCACCGTTCAGTGAAATCTCAGAATCAAACAAGCCAGTCGTCATGTTGCGGTTGGCGGTGAAGAGCATGTGCACACCGAATGGAGAAGGAGAGAGAGCTTTATTGCCCAGTTCCTGCTTTAAGTTTCGTGTGGTCAACCCCTACGGATCTACGTTTGAGGCTTACTACACTCCAGTAAGGCTAATGGGGACCTCCGAAGGTCAAATGATGCCAAAGGATGACGAGGAGACTTTTGATTTTATAATCAGCCTTCGCCCTGGAGGCCAAATATCAAAAGCTTCTCTCGAATGGAAAGTAGGCAAAGCTCTTGCAATTCAAGGCCCAACTGTGAACCCGGATGTGCTCAACAGCATCACATCGATAAATCGAAATACAATTGTGACTTTGTTTGCGTCCGGAACAGGAATTGCTCCGATGCTTCAGCTTATTGACTTTTATTGCGCACCGTCAAGAGTGGAGTCTGCCCCTCATATCTTTCTTGTGTGGGTGTTGAAAGGCCCTGAGCACGATTATAGTGAATGGATTGGCTTGGACAAGAAAGTAAACCGGATGCGGGGAAAGTTCAGATGGATTACGGTGTATTCATCTTCCAGGAGAAAGGCGAAGGTTTCATCGAAGAGCATGGTTTTATCCGAGGAACCAAAGAAAGAGAAAAAATCATCGACCAATCGTGGAAGTTTATTCTTTTCAAGATCATTCGAACAAAACGGAGGGCGCAAGGAGAATATAACATCATCTGTCTACAGGCCATCAACCGTAGGTCAGTTCAGAATCTTCAAAGGTAATCGTGGGCGCCTGATCGACAGCATTCGCCATCAAGACCCGAATGTCTTTGCAAGTAGAGTGTCAGCTCGACGACGTGATAGTACTATTTCGACACCTCTGTCCCACGCCGATTTTTGGCTTGTGGCCAACAAAGCAGTCTCAGTTCAGTTGAATCAGGACCTTGTAGAAAACTTGCTTACATCGATCCAGAGTTACTGTTCAAGTGAGGAAAGTGATGCGTCCAGTTACTTTCAGAGTAGTAAAGAAGATAATGCAAACACCAATTCCAAAGGGGACGAAACAGACGTTGATGGTCGCTACGTTGATCTTCCAGGAAGATATAAGAGCGAAGGAGTGACTGACCGTCCAAAAGGGGATACCGACGAAGAAAACGACAGGGACGTCGCTTTAGCGAAGGACGTTACTCGCGCATTCAAAGACAGTATCAACGAACCCAACCCAAGACGTGCTGATATGTTGTTCTATGTTTGCGGTAGTCCAAAATTCGATGATGATATTCGAGTCTGGATTGGAGCAAATGGGTTCGCAAACGATCAAATCGTGAACTTCTATGCCTCAAACCATGTATCATTGTAAGTCCGACATGGTCTATCGGTGACAATTCATGATGGTATACGTGTACACGTAATAATAATAGTGGATTTAGTTCACAACCTGTTGAAGAGTTTAGATACTACAGAACTGGGAAGTTCATATTCGTGTAGGAGAATAAGCCTCCACCACAGTGCATGGCAAGTCGGGGAACGCACTTCCAACAACCAGCACAGCATGAAATAATTGCAATCAGAGCAGCTGCCATTGAAGATGGGGGAATACAGCTAGGAGGGTCCTCTTTTCAGAGAGTCGACAGTAGCTTGTACCAGCTTTCCTCTGAACCCAACATCCACAAAATGATACTGACAAGACGTCATGGAAATATCAAATATTAATCCGATGAAAAAAGAACGTCTTGGTGAAGTCCCTCCCCCATCTTAGCAGCAACACCATTCTCAGCCCACATGGCTGACCACCCCGAAATTTTCCCATCAACAAGCCAGCTCACGTCGGAATGTGAATATCGGTATCTTTGGGATTGCAAAGGATTTTCTCTTTAGTGGTTGACTATAGATTGAAATTTGCTGGTTGGGCGAACCCTTCTGCTACGAGACTCTGATCTCAAAAAACCAACATCTTGAAATCTGCAGCTCCTGCCAGAAGAAACCCAGACTTGGTCACTTCGCTTGTCGTAGCAGCTGGTGATTTTGAATATCGAGGATGAAAGAGGCAATGATCCAACCTGGTCAGGCAGAGCTATAGCGCGAACCCATCACATTTATTAGGGTTGGAAATGCCCTTCTACGATTGAGAAGTTGATAATTTTTGAAACGTGATGGAACGTGCCAGCTGTAGAGCCAATGCATGCGCGGGCAACTTCAACGGTCGGGAACCAATCAACTTTTCACCAAATATTGGAAGAGACAGATAGGATGCAATTTCGGACATCAATCCGAACCCTAATAGCAGCTGCATATAAGTGCTTGGCATTGGTGGAAACGTGTAGAGCGTCATCCACGCGTTCAAAACATTGGCCAACGGCGAAGAATCCGAACCAACCAAAATTGATTGGAGGTGTCAATGACGTTCTCCATCGCATATTCTCCATCGCACTTTTTTGACATCAATCAGAGAACGAAAACAACAACACAAAAAATCAATCCATCCATCAATTGCATAGCCCCAAACTTCAAAATAATAATGGTGACCTCACTGACCTACAAAACAGTTTCCGACGTCACTGCATCATGGGATGCGCTGAAGCGGGTTCCGAATTACAAAGAGCGGGCAGGATTGTTGCTCTTCAAGAAGTTCTTTAATTTCGAGCCACGAGCCCTTGCAGTGTATAATTTTGCGAAAGATGCCAAGGTTGACGATCACTTTTTCAAGACTACCAACATGATCATACATGCAAAGCGGTATATAACAGCCTTGGATGGTGCTGTAGGGATGCTTGGTCCGAATATTGAAATGTTGACAGAGATACTGACCGAAATGGGACAGAGGCATGTGAAGTATGGAGTCCTACCAGCCTACTACCCACCGATGGGAAGAGCTCTCTTGGAAATGATGGAGGAAATACTAGGAGCGGAAGAGTTCACACCAGATATTAAAGAGTCTTGGAGAGAGTGCTATCAAATTATGGCCCATGACATGGCCAAGGCATCCAATAAATAGAATCACCGAAGCTAGTTCGAGGCTTAACGCTGAATTCGTTCGAACCTAATCTTTCACTGGGATCTTCGGATCCATGATATTCAGTTGTCTTCTCTACCAATGGATGTTGATTGTCTGAATGATACACCCACTTTGGCCCATCAAACTGGCAAGCAAAAGCCTTGTCTACAAAAATAAAGAAAGAAAAAATCATCTTTTGTTTGGTGATCATGAATAAGAAGGTTGATAAACAAATAACGCCTTCTCAGCTTTTTTTGTATTTTTGTAGAGAAGTCTTGAAATGCACAGCTACATTTGCTGGGGGGAGTTAAAATTGTGGGTGGAAATGCAGTGGATTTTTGACCTCCTCGACTGAAGAACTGGATTTCGATTTCGCCAAGTGAGGGACCAGGGAAAAGGGGGATAAGAATTCTGGGACTATGTGGCTGCGATGGTGGTATCAAGAGATCAGAAGAATGACGAGCTCACTCTTCCGCTGGAGATCGGAGAGCGATACCGTTTCTTCTTACCTTTCGTTGAGGCTCGAAGCAGGAGTGTGAGAAACCCCGAGCTAAGGGATCAGAAAAAGAGACATCTGCTCCTTGCTTGCACGCATAGCCTTAGTTAAAGATCATACGTCTGGTGGCGTCTACCTTGGGCTAATCGTAAAACGGAAACTGTAGTCGTGGACTCGTACACAAAATTAAGTACGCCCACTACTATTGGATTGATAGAAATCTTCATGACCGTCAACCCAAGGTGCAGGGCTTATTTCTCCCAGAGAGACTGAGTGCTGAATCAAAGCACCATTTCTTATTGCAGATATAGTTTCAACTCTTGAAAATGGCGGATGGGGATAGTATATCGCTCGATAGCAACCTCTTTGCTGCATGGGCTAACAGCGAGGATCTTCAGGCGTTTGAAGACGCACCATCAATAAGTATGGATGAATTGATGGGCTCAGCCTCTCACAAGTTTGAAGCCTCTATGAACCTTGAATCTACCTTGAGCTTGGAATCATCTGCAAACCTGGAAGACTCTTCTCCAAAACAAAATCTCTCGGTAGCTATGGGAAATGCTTCTTTTATGGATGCTGGTCTTCACTCTTTCCTCCATTTTGAACCGGAAGAACCGATGGACACATCATACAACTCCGAAGAAGAGAGCCTTAATTTTCATGATGCTTTCGAGTTCTCTGATTCAACATACCCGCAGCAAAACCATAAGTCAGAACTACCATTCGATGATCCTTTGTATGGTTCTGAAGGAAGCTTAAGCCTCCAGGACCCATTTTCGTTTCCTGCTGGAAGTACTGAAAGCGTGGAGTCGGATTACATGTGTTCTGAACGTAAATCGAAGAGAGAATCGTTAGACCCCATGCATTCCTTTAAGGATTCTTCTGATCGGAGTTTGGACTATCGAGAAGCTTTTACAATTGCTCTAGGCAATGCGTCCTTCCAGGCAAAAGATGACAGGCAGAAAACAATATCTTTTGCCCATAGATTGTCTACTCACACGGAAGAAGACTCCGGAGGTGTTTCTATTTCAGAGTTTGATATCTTCTCTATGGAACAGGACTACGGTTCCTCATCCAAAATGGAACGTACTTATGCAGCAGCAGAGATAACAGACGACGACGACTCGTCTTTCATGACAACTGAAGACGAAGATGGGCATGTGGAAGAGATGAGATGCGACAAGACACGAAATTTAATTGACCGCTTTGATGGGATGGGTTTGTTCTATATGATTGGGTGGCTCTGGGATGGTCTTCGAATTGTTTGCAGAGGGGCCGATAATGACAGAGTGGATAAATCCTCTTCAGTGAAGAGTACCTCACATGGTTCTTTAGATGACTCCAGCTCAACACTCGCATTGGGGGCGGTCGCTAGAGGCCCTGTGGACACTGCACTATACTCTTCGGTAGTCGCCAGCATGGCCATCAGTGCTGCATATAATGCAGCCGCGAGTGCAGCAGAGACTGCAGGAGGCATGGCAACGGTCGTTGCCGCTGGAGGAGCCGTTGCGGCGGCTGGGTTTGCTGGAGTTACAGTTGGGACTGCTGCAACAGTGGCAACTGTTGCTGCCTCTGCAGCTGTAGTCAGTACTGGAATGCTCTCAGGACAAAACATCGTATTGGTACAACAGCAACTCGCATGCAAGAGTTCTGACATCGTCCAAGAATCGATGGGAAAGATGAAGGTTGCTTTTAGCAATCGAGACCTACCACCTAAGAGTGAACTTGAGGACCTTTTTGTCGTTGCTTTCAACACAATATCTCCTGGATGCTCGGAAGCCTACGAACGACAAGCTATATCCGCATCTCTTGTTAGCTCCACTGATCTTAGCTTTGGAGTCGAGACTTCCTGGTTACTAAAGGTGTCCTGCTCTCCGTCATGTCCGCCTGAGCCACTCTTTGGAAAAAGATTTGAAGGAAAAGATGGCCAGCGACATCTTGAAGCTGAGAAGGAGTTTCTTAACTTCTTCGAATTCTCAGAGCATTTGGATGATTGCTATGCCAATGCTACGTACTTCATGCATTCTGTGCGTGACTTGAATGCGCCGGATGTTGACAACCACCCAGAGAGCGGCAACCATGTTGTTTACGTTCAAGTATTGAATTCATCCTACGTTGATGATGCGTCTACTAGTGAAGCAAGTGCCGAGATCATTCAAGAATACTATCTCAATGGCGATGAAATCCCGTCGGCATCCCCATCGGGAGAAGCGACTGTGGTCGACGAGCCATCATTGAGCTCGACACCAAGCTGGCCTCCAACAACGCAATTCCCAGCTGCTCCATTTGTGGAACCATCCCAAGGGCCAACTGGTGAACAAACACAAAGCAATTCACCCTCTTTGCGGACCGCGACGAATGCTCCTGTAGTAGTGCCATCCGAATCTCCCAGCGGCAGTCCAAGTCTTCCACCATCGGAATCTCCAAGCAGCAGACCTTCAGTTTATCCTTCGGAAATGCCAACAGCCACACCAACACCGGTACCTACAGCGTCGCCAACTCTTTATCCAACAAGGGGGCCAACCCAGCAACCAACGCCTCGACCGACAGCCGGACCTACCTTTGCACCTGCACCTGGACCAACACCTGGACCAACACCTGGACCAACACCTGGTCCTACTCTAGAGCCAACTCCTAGACCAACGTCTGGTCCTAGCCTGGAGCCAACACTTACACCAACACCTGGACCTACGCCGGAGCCAACACCTGACCCCACAGCAGATCCATCATCAAATCCAACTCTGAAGCCATCCTCAGACCCAACACCAGACCCAACACCAGACCCAACTCCAGACCCAACACCTGGACTTACGAGTTCGCCCACACCAGAACCGACACCTACGCCGTCAATCCAATTATCTTCTCCCCCATCGATTTCAAGTAGTGGAAGCCCCTCAGAAAACCCATCAATTGCCCCAACAAGTCAGGCGACAGCTTCGCCATCCATTGCTGCATCAAGCAGTCCATCTGTCGAGGCTTCTTCAAGCCCGTCTGTCGCACACTCTTTGAGCCCTACAGTTGTTGCCAGTTCCAGCCCATCTGTGTCTGCATCGAGCAGCCCATCTGTTGGTGTCTCCTCGAGTCCATCCGTTACTGCATCGAACAGTCCTACGATCGAGGCTTCGTCAAGCCCCTCTGTCGCACAATCTGTGAACCCATCTGTTTCTTCATCGAGCAGCCCATCTGTTGGTGCCTCATCCAGTCCATCCGTTGCTACATCGAGCAGTCCAACTACCGAGACTTCGTCAAGTCCGTCTGTCGCACAATCTTTGAGCCCAACAACTACTGACAGTTCCAGCCCATCTGTGTCTGCATCGAGCAGCCCATCTGTCGATGCCTCCTCCAGTCCATCCACTTCAACATCGAGCAGTCCAACTATCAAGGCTTCGTCAAGTCCGACAGTCTCTGAATCCGTGAGCCCAACGATTGCTAGTAGTTCCAGCCCGACGATTGCAGTCTCTTCCAGTCCATCAATTGTTTCTTCGAGCAGTCCATCATCTGCTCCAACCGTTGTCGAAAGCTCTCAACCGACAGATGACTGCTGCAACCAATATGTTACCGAACCAGCATGCGAAAATTCTGATGCATGCGCTAATTCCGAATGCGTTTGGGACACCAACGAGAATCCGTCTTGTTTCCACTTGGCATCTTAGGCTAATAGCAGAATCTTATTAGTCTAGAAAAGGTAAATCAATGTTTTTCTATTTCTGTTTTCTTCGGAAGCCTTCTTCTATTTCAGAATGCTATATTTGATAGCTTGAGAAGGACAAATGCTAAACTCTATACAGCAATCAATGATCGCGAAATCGAAGACTTCATCCCCCAAAGTAATTAGAAGGGGAGACTTCTCCCCCAACTCTTGGCCAGAAACCCTTCTGCACTCATGTCACCTTCCGAACCACCAGGAGTTGTTGGCTCTCAGTCATAAATGTGTACGATTAACATTTATTCCTGACTGTGATCAATGGAAATTGGCGGGGAGCATCTGCTTCAATACGTAGAAGGCCAGATGAAAAGGAGAAAGGTCCCTGGATCAGAAAAATGAACGACTGATTGAATGAGAGATACTCTCAGTAGTTTTTCAGATATCAATGACAGAGGTTCCATGTCAGACGACGGCAGTACTTCGCTTCTTGGCGATCCATCTGATGCATGGGACAGCACCGACGATGTTCCTACGTTTCATGATGCTCCTATGACTGCCAACAACGACTTCCAAATTATTTCCCGATCGGGCTCCACCAATGGCACGCAGCCTATTCGTCTTTCGGCACTTGCAATGGGAAACAAGCCATTCAAAAATTTTGGCTACAGATCCTTCCTGCACGTTGAATCCGAAAATAATCGCCCGTTGCATATTTTAGATGACAGCTTGGATTTCCAAAATGAGGCTCCCCGAGGCTGGAATTTTGTAGACGAAGGCTCATCGAGTTTGGTCAACTTTGAAGCCGAGCAGAACAACAAGTTGGACAATCGATTGTACCGGCCTTCAGAGAGCCTTAACTTCCAGGATGTCATCACTTCCACCCACACCCTTGCACATAAGAAGGAAGCCAGAAGAGTTGACCGCAATCTTCCAACTAACGACCTGCTATACCAATCCGAAGGAAGTTTAACCCTTGATAATGCAGCTCCTTCTAGAATGGGTCGACAACAGGACCTACATTTTTGCAATTTTGAATCCAAGAAGGAGTATCACCTCTTAGGAGCATCCGACGGTAGCCTCCAGGGTTTCGGGCAATCGTCTGGAGAGGCATCCTATTCAAAGCAGCTATTGGGAAGAGATCGCAAGCGGACTATAACCTTTGAGCATTCATTATCAGCAAGCTCGGGGGAAGATCCTATGGAAGATTCCTTGCGAACAGTTGATATTTTCGCGACGGGACGGAATATCAGGTCATCGAAGTCGCCAAATATGGCTGTGCCAGATGGGAGTGAAGACGATGACTCCGCCTTCGTGTCAGAAGAGGACGAAACGAATGATCTGGACAAGGAAATCAAGCGACAATTTGTGTACTATCTAGCGGGAATGGGATTGTTCTACCTTCTCGGAAAGCTGCTACGTTGTTTGTGCAAGCTTTGTGGGAAGGGAAACGAAGTCCCTCCGGAAATCAATACGGCCACATCGGCTACAAGAGACTCAATGACGAACGCTAGCGGAACGCAATTGGTTTTTGGTACTGTCGGCTGTGGTGCAGCAACAACAGCTGTCAGCTCTACAGTCGTCACCGGTATGGCCATTCGAGCTGCGGAAAACACCGCTGCTAGTGCGGCATTGGCTAGTGGCGGCATGGTTAATCTGGTTGAAGCTGGTGGAGCTGTTGCAGTAGCAGGGGTTTCTGGTGTAACTGTTGGGACTGTTGCTACCGTCGTAACTGTTGCAACGTCAGCTGCAGTTATTGGTAGTGGGATTCTTGCAGCTCAAGAACAAATTGGATGTGCTGGCTCAGATATTCTCCAAGAATCACTGGGAAAGATGAGAATTAAATTCAGAAATCCAGACCTGCCT